>OMLP01032716.1:0-37701 GCA_900302685.1 Spondyliosoma cantharus | reverse complement strand
ACACACAGACACACACACACACACAAAGAGGGAGAGGAGAGAGCGCGAGAAGAAGAAATGAGTATGCAGCCCATGCTATCAAAGCCAAACAGATAATGATATTGTAATTTGGCTTATATATTTTATGCATCTTTGCTAATTTCTTCACTTGTTACACTGTTTAGCTGAGAAATAAACCATGAATGTCAGACCCATAATAATACTTTGGATGATTTGTCAAGATTGCCCAGACCTACATTAACAAATTAGTAACTAATAACTCGGTTTATACTGTTTATACTGTACCGGCTTGGTGATGTCAAAAACAACGATGGCAGCCTGAGCACCACGGTAGTACATGGGAGCCAGGCTATGGTATCGCTCTTGCCCTGCAGTGTCCCAGATCTCAAACTTCACTGTTGTATCATCGAGACACACCGACTGAGCCAGGAATGCAGCTGGACATGAAGAAGAAAAATTATTTTGTTAAAAAGTACAGTCATTCACCTTTTCGCTACCCCTTCGTCAGGGTTCAAATTATGTGGGAGCTGGGCTCCTGTAAAGATGGGTCTGAGCTCCCATGAAAACTAGTTAAGTCACACTTCTGTGCAGGTTGCTAATACATTACCTTCTACATCCAACTACTTTATTGTTTTATTTATTTTTTTATTTTTGAGTTAATGAGCAAGTTTTTATGTTAAGTATACAAATAGGATCTAAGAAACATTGTGACAATATTTTAGGTTGTTTGATAAATAATTATCAATACTGTGGATATTATGACTAAGTGGGTAAAGGCAAACAAGTAGAACGGCCTGGTAAGTTCTGAAAATGACACTTTACTGTAATGCAGCCTTTAAAACCACGAAAAAGACAACATTTATGTCACATCACTATATGATCTAAGATAATATAAAGTCTCATATCATGATAACCATATACTATCGACATATTGCCCTGCACTAACACACATTTGCCAGTCCTCACCTCCTATGGTTGTCTCCTGGAACTCGTCAAACTGTCCCTTGACAAAGCGCAGCACCAGGCTGGACTTGCCCACAGCCATGTCGCCCAGCAGCACCAACTTGAACTGGCAGATCTTGGTCTGTGGTAGTGTGCCGTTGGAGCGGCCTCCACTCCCTCTGGAGCTCATACCGGCCCGTGTAGGAGACGGCAGGGGGGCTGGGCGTCCTCCCTGGACCAGAGCAACTTGCACTGCCTTCCAAACAGAATGTAGTCAAGTCTCACAGTTGGTGTCTTTACCTTTCTTCACTCCTTGTTTTGTCTGAATGAAGAAGTGAGAAGTGAAGGTTTTTTTTTTTTTCATTTGGTGCAAGATTACATCATGGCTTACCTCATATACAGCTTTCTTTCTCAAGGCAACAACGGCTCTTTCTAGGGCCATCCATTAAACCTAAAGATTATATGTTTTATGAAGAGGGATGGAGATCTGACATGAATTCAAGGAATAGGAAGACAAGTCTCCGTTGCACCTGCATTACTTGACACTTACCAGCCCTGGATGTCTGCTGTGCTCACAGCTTTCCCTGCCTCACACACACAAACACACTTTTCTTTCTTTCTCAAGGCGACAGCAACCCCTTCCTGTACACCCATAGACTCTGAAGAATAAGGGTTTTATGAGGAAGGGCGGATATTTCCTTGGCATGCAACCAAGGAATAGCGGGTTTGCGATGCTTTACATTTCCCAGCCCTGCATGTCTACTCTCTTTACTGAACCAGAGCCATGTCTGAAAATATTGCCCGTCGTCAGCTGTGTCCCAGTATCCTGCAGTGAAACTTGAGCTAACAGGGATGCTGCGCCTCAAATTGCTGTCTCCCAGCTCATAGACAACAATAGTCAACATCCATCACTGCAGCAAATGATTCATCTGAACATTAATAAAACGTCAACGGCACATAGTGAAGAGTGTGGACGCAGAGAAGCTGGCATGCCTCCACTCTGTCCCTGTCGGCGTTGGGGTTACTCCCACAATAAAAGCTATCAGCATCCCTTATCCTGCGTTATGTGCTAATGTTAACGGGACCACTCAGGTCGGACGAGACAAAACTGAATCAAAGCTTCATATTTCGACGCCTAATTAAACATACTAATACTACAGGTCCATGTGAACAAGACATGACTACTGGGAGGGACATGTAAATAATATTACCGTATATCTGTCGGTTCAGCAGCGCAGGTATCGCAGGCTTAACTGTTGACAATTTGGCTGTCAGCTGGTTAAAGAAAATGTTAACACTTCCTGTAAATTGGCGCATGCGCACTAAGTGTCGCATTGTCAAACCGCATTCCCCAACGGTCCATTCAGTGACTGAGTCACTTCATTTTACTAATGTTCTCAAAAGTGTTTCATCTTTTTTTTGCAGCCGAAGACGAAATATAATGGAATTTGTATTTACAATAAGGAGTATGTACGGTGAATAATGATTTTATAAAAAGCTGAATAATAAGCAATTGAATATCTTTGGCTCATGAACATTACCCCCTGATGCACAAGTCAACTGAAAGAGCGTTTTAGAGGAATAACACTGACCAAGAGCTTTGTTATCACAGACGGTATACTGTACATGTTTATTATTCTAGCCTCCAGGCCGCGAGGAGGCGCAAGAACGCAGATATGAAGGTACCCGGAAGTCTTTAACGTTACCAAGTCAAAGATGTTGACTTGTTTTCACCAGTGAACTAACTACCGACAATACTGAAAATCTGTTAACACTGTGCAATGTGTGTTGAAGTGTACCTGCGGAGTGCTGTGACGGCCTACTGACATTATGCCAACCACAAACAGAAATAAGCAGAAGCAGGGGAGGGACACCGCAGTAAGTCCTCATTTACTACAACTTATCAGCGAAACCCAGTAACGTTATATCAAGCATGTTAAAGTCAGTGATGGAAGTTGTACTTCAGTACTCAAATGCATGCCACTGTGTACTTGTACTTTTTTTTTTAACAATTATTTATTATTTTTGATTGATTGATTTTGCATGTTTGTCTGTTTTCATTGCTTTCCTCTTGATCAATTGTGTGTTTCTCCAGGTACAGGGAACCAACGACAGCAGTGTGGTGAGCAAAGTGTCTGCTGCAGCGCAGGGCTACTTCCAGGATGTCTTCCTGCAGCACTTCGTGTGCAAAGTGGCCAGGAGAGCTCCACTCATCAACAGGTCAGGTCAGCAGGGATCCTGGGACTCGGTGATCAAGGTCACAATCACTTCATTCAACACACTCTATACACGTACATTTTCTGGTCTGGTCTGTTTGTTTGATCTTTTCTGATCATCATAAGCCCATTTGGGTCGGGCACATTATTTGTGGGTGACACAAAGATAAAATCAATCATACATGTAGAAGAGTTGGTCTTGTTTGAAAGGTGTGGTATAATATGTTCCGCAAGGTAATAAAAACAGTGTTAACTAAAACAGACAGACTAAAGGGAAATGATACAAAGACAATGATTACTTTTCATAATGGATTCATCTACAATATTTTTCTCATTTACTTGATTAATTGTTTCTTCAATGAAAAAATGAAAACAGTGAGGGATGTCTTTCATAGTTTCAATAGCTGGTTCAATAGTGCAATATTATGTCCATATATCATATGGAACAGAGTTAAGAGTGTGTAATCATAGTAATAATGTGTTGTATTTGCATGTTTTAGGGGCTACTATGTACGCTGGAGGGCTGTGGACCACTGTGTGCGGAGATTCCTTAACATTACTGAAAACTGCCCCAAGAGACAGGTAAGTTAACAGCATATTGCCCAACACCTTTTTGTTTAGACAGTTTAGATTGTAAAGGGCTGTGTATTTTATATACAGTCATTTGTCTTTATTTCTCCCTCTGTCTTTTTTCTAACTGTCTCTGTCATCTCTCCTCTTTTTGTAGATTTTGTCATTGGGCGCAGGGTTTGACTCTCTGTATTTTCGCCTACGGGCAGATAAAGCACTTAACAGGGCTGTTGTGTTTGAAGTAGATTTTCCTGATGTCACGCGGCGCAAGGCTGCTCTGATCAATTCGAACAATACACTGAGGGGGATGTTAGACACCTGTGTACCTTCTCTTACAGGTTTGTACTTTCCTTCACATGCTAGATGCTTGTGTGCACTGAGATTCAAAGAGATTTTCTTTTAAGCAAGATAGAAAAATGCAGATGTCATAACCGGATATATAGCATATGCTTACCTGTGTGTCTTCAGGACCTGTATACGTATCTAGTGGACAGTACCGTCTACTGGGGTTGGATGTTAGAGAGCAGTCCCAGGTAGAAGAGGCTCTGGGTGGGGCTGGGCTCCACTGGGCTGCTCCTACACTAATTCTGTCTGAAGTGGTGCTAACCTACATGGAAACACGATGGTGAGGTTTGTTTCATCTATTTGGGGGACCATATCACCCCTTTTGTGCATTTCGCATTATATAAGATAGGACATAAAAAACATGTTATTTATTTTGATTTTAGGTAAGGTACAATAAGAACAAAGCATCTCGCAGAGTAATCAAGAATATGATGTTAGCTAAAATCGTACAGCTCTAATGTGAATGTTTGTTTGAAGTGGATGTATATCTAAGTGCTGTATCGTAGGCAACTGCACCTGTTTCAGTTCACCTTTCATCCAAGAGGCTTCTTCAGTTATAAGGATGATGCCTACGATACAGCACTTAGATTTATCATGACCTGGATAACTGAGATCCTTCATCAACACGTAGTGGTTGTATGTTGCATGTCTTCCAGGTCTGATGCTGTCATTAGCTGGGCAGCAAAGGTCCTGCCGCAGTCACTCTTTGTTGTGTATGAGCAGATACACCCACATGATCCCTTTGGTCTGATCATGCAAGATCATTTTGTGAAACTAAACTCAACTCTACACGCCCTCCGACAGTACCCAGACACTGCTGCACAGAGACACAGGTTCCTGGACAAGGCCAGTATACACACAACATGTACTGCAGTCTAATGCACACACTTTTAATGAAGTGGCATGTGTAACAGAGATGTTTATTTCTTATTGCCCTGATGATTGAGAACACTCAGCGATGTATGATAAAATATGATTGCTCTTTTTTGTGTATGGTACACAGAAATGTTTGATTAGATATAGTGTCTCAGTAAATATGTGTTATTGTGTTCAGGGCTGGGAGCAGTGTGTGTGTCTGGATATGAATGTCTTCTACCATGGGCTGGTCCCTGAGGAAGAGAGGGGCAGAGTGGAGAGCCTGGAGCCTTTTGATGAGTATGAGGTTAGCTGTTGAAACATGTCTCCATTTTCTTATTTTGTGGGCTTGTGGTTGTCTCTCTGTTGTACACTTTATAAATCCTTCTCCACGCAGTAACATTGAACAGAATTATTAATCCCTGTCTGCCCTCAGGAGTGGCACCAGAAATGTTCCCACTACTTCATTCTCACTGCAGCGCGAGGCTCTTTGATGGCACAGGCTTTACTCCCGCATGCTCCAGGTAGCTATCACTTTATTTCCCTCTCAAAGAAAACCACTGTCAACTTACAAAACCTTTGTACTATCTTTGACATACATGTCTGTATGTTTTTCAGTGGCAACGGTTGCAACATTTTTGTGATTGTGTGTATGTTTGTTTGCCTCAGTATCTCCATTGCCATTCATTTGCCAATCATGGAGCCTCATAGCCCTGAGTGTCCAGATCATATCAGTACGTATGGAAGGGCTGGGGATGGCCACCTCCTTGCTGAGCCCTGGGCAGGTCCTGCTAACAGGAGGCTCTAGCAGGGGAGGCAGGGGGGCAGTGCCTAGGATCCTCCTCAGTAATCAGGAAGGCTGGAGATCTGTTTGTGTGGAACCATCTGTAGATTTGGGTGAGAAATCTTTCTGCCTCTTGTCAGTAGTACTTTTGGATCTTCCATTTTCTGATGAATCCATTCAAAGTTAATTTCAGGTTCAATTTAACATTCATTCAAGAAGCTGAGTGCCAGTAAATGTCTTACCCAATCCTGATATAGCATACTGGTAGCACTGACAAAGGCATCTGTGTCAAATCATTTGTTCAGAAAAGTCAGCTAATCACTAATCGCTAATATTCTTTTTCATTGTTTTCAAAAGTGTGCAAGTGAGACCAATCTAGCTTTCAGTGTAAACATCTAGTTGTTGTGTTGCCTTCTTCCAGGTGTTCGACTCTACCACACAGTTACCTCTCTGCCTGGAGGAGGTCTTGTGGTGTACGGCGGTCGCTCCTCTCCACTCAAGCCAATCAGAGGCCTTTTCAAACTAACCCTGGACCCCGGTGGTCCATCTGGTCCTCGTGACTCAAAAGACCAAGACACAGTGAAACTTTGTGTAGAGGAGATCGTCTGTACAGGCGATCCACCACCGGCAAGATGGAGGCACACTGCTACTGTTGTCAGTCACAAAGGTGAGATTAAACAGGAAGTTGTAGGTGATTTCTTTCTTTCTCTGTCTCTGTCTAGCTCTCATTTATTTATTATTTATTATATAATGAAGCCTTCTCATTTTTCCTGCAGGCAAAGACTTTCTATTTGTGTTTGGTGGAAAGAACCAAGCAGAGGCAGTTCTGGGTGACGGCTGCTTCCTGTGTATGGACCAGCAGCACTGGACTGAGGTTTGCTTCGTCCCTATCTGTGTGTTGTCTTTAAAGATAGGTGTTAAATTGCACACACACTTGTAGTATTTTTATATTGTTGTCTGTCTTTACTTTAGATTACACTGGACTTCATGCAAGAACCATTCATACCACCGCGTTCCTCCTCCTCCCAAAATGAATATTCAGTCATTATCTCCTCCTCCATGCTGATGGAAAGTTGAGTGAAGTCTTATAGTCCACAAAACATTTCTGGAGCTTCACAGCAAAACATTCTCCTCAACAACTGAAGTAGCTGGGGACATGTAGAAAACAACCCAAAGTGTGATATACTGTGTGGTTCTCTGCAATGCGTTCTATGATGTTCTACTGACTTCATAAAACTGCAGCCCACTGTGCTGTGTGCTGTTAATTCATCCCTAAATATTAGCGGTTAGTGTGATTTGAAAGCCATACTACTGCTGCTGCTTTGAACGGAGTCATGTGGAGGCGTCGCTGTTTATTAAATCTACCCCGAAAAAGTTTAATTTACCCCAAAAAGTTACTCAAGTACATGTATTGGAGTTAATGTTACTCGTTACTAACCCCCTCTGTCAAGCTTGTGCACCCGCTTCACACGGGGTGTGCTTTTAGCTTAGCAGCTACTGTGAGAATTTGGGCTTAAAAACAGTTTAATGAGAGTGGCACATCTCTGTTTTGCTGCGAATATTTTGTGGACTACGAAACTTCAACCGATTTTCCATCTACATGAGGGTGATTAGATAACGACCAAGTTTTCATTTTTGGGTGAACTTGTCCTTTAGGTGACACGTACGAGTGATTTCAGACAAATTGAGTAAATGTGGCAACAGTTTTCTCATACTTGTCATATGACTCATATCTGATCAAATCTGGCTCCCATTATCCACCTGATATCTTAATGACTGTCACCGTCCCCCCTTGACCCCCTCTCTCATCAGTCATGGATGCCTCGTTTGTGTCAGTCATTCAGACAAACAAGGCATCCATTTATGTCAGACAGTTCCCTCTCTTTATATCTGTGACTGTCACTGTGCAGCGCTGCTCTGACGACATGTGGTTGGCAGCTGTATTATTAATGTTTCAGATCCTCTGAAACTGTCAGACTTGTTATCATTTCGGTCTGCTGATTTCTTACAGCAGGACTTAAAGCTCCACGGTGTGAAAGTCTATTTTTTCATCTTTGCTAGCATTCCTGTCAATTACATTAAAATGGTATTTTTAAGGGCCTAATGAGGAAATCTCACCAACAGGCAGTATTTTTCAGGCAGAGAGTAAGTTATCATAAAAAGAGGTTTACAGCAAATCTGTCCAGTTAAGACAGCTTCAGGATCCGACTTGTATGAGCTAACTTGACAGAAGAAAGTGTTTGTGTGGTGTTACTTACAGATGCCAGTAGAGGGTGCAACTCCAGAGGCCCGTCATTCCCACTCAGCATGTTCATATCAGGGAGGTGTGGTGGTGTTTGGAGGACTAGACAGAAGAGAAGTGCCACTTGGGGACACATTGGTGTTAAAGCCAAATGAAAGAGGCTTCTCCTGGGAAAGAATAGAGTTGCAGCCGTCTCCTGTTCCCAGGTTTGTTTTTCTGAGCCACAGACAAAGCTTCCACATCATTCAGTTAATCGGAACAGAACAGTGAGACCTGAAATGATTTTCTTTGCTTTAGGTACTCTCATTCTGCCCATGTGATTGGTGATAAGCTGGTTGTGGTTGGTGGAGTTTGGCTGCATTCAGGTGGTGTACCAGGTGGTGCCATTATCAACCTTACCACACACAGCAGTGTGGAGTTCAGTCTGGACACGGTAATTTTAATTGAAATATAATGCCACATACTGTGCCAGTCATTGATACAGCCTGCGTTTGAGTTTGTGCTTTGTATAAAGTCATTTGTTAGAATTCACATTCACTGTTCATGTAGATCTATTAGAAAAGATACTGAATAATGAATCCCTGTGTGTCCTGCCATCTCTAGACTCCCGTGCCCTGGCCTCTGATGCTCCACTCATTCTGCTCTGAACTTATGGACCCAGAGGAACCAGAGCTGCTCCTGATAGGTGGAGGAGGAAACTGTTTCTCCTTTGGCACTCACTTGAACCTTCAGCCTGTCACTGTGAACTTCAGACCTGTGCTGGAATGAAGTAGCCTAAAGTGAAAGAAACTGTTAAGAGGCTCAAATCAAAGACTCAAACTGAGGAGGTTCTGTGATCCAAATTCTAACCATCAGACGTTTCAGTCAGGATCAAATGGTTAAACTTGGATTATCTGGGACAGTTTTAATAGAGTTTACATCAGGCCTGTTGGATGCTCCAGACAAGTGTCATGTTGTTGTTTTTTTTATCCTTGAGGTGTGGATGTTTACTGTAAGTATGGAAGGGCACAACAGGTTCAAACAACATTAAACAACTCACGTATGGAAAACCCAAAGACATGTTGTCAGTTTGCTTGCTGGACAGGCTTTTATTTGTGAGACCTCAGTTCAAAATCACAAAATAGTCAAATTGACATGGCAGGTCTTTTTGGATGAAGGTTAAATCATTCAGTGAAGCGCCTGAAGGACTGGACTGTAGGACTGACAGCACCCCAGTCACCAGGCTTGCGGTATTCGCCCTTCTCCAGGAAGTACTGGCGCCCACGGTAGTTAGGGTGCTCGTAGAAAACCCACCAGCCGTCGAACACTTTGCAGGAGTTGACCTCTTTCCAGCGGAACTTCTCCAGAAGTGAGGGACAGTCCTCTGTGGCCTCGAAGACCTGACCCCCGAAGTCTGCCTTCTCATACAGCTGCATCTTGTACAGTGTCCCACTGGCCTGGAGGGTGATAGGGGGGAGTGAGGGAGAAGGTGGGGGTATGGAAGTAGATGCCAGGGGGTTAAAATTGTAGATGGGTGTAAAGGGGTAGCAGGTGGAGAGTGGTAGTTAGTGTAGGGGGTTGGGAAATGGTAAGGAGGGGATGTGGGGTCAGAGAAAAGGGGAAGGGGGGATATATAGGGAAATGAGATTTGTATCTTACAAAAGGAAAACATGTTAGTAATACTGCACCACTAGCCTTTGATTCTGCCTCATCAATTAGATAACTGACTTAAATCATACACCATCCCTCACTGTTTGCATTCTGTTCTGCTCATTTAAAACTGTACACACAGCTTGTACTAACTACATTGATTTTTGTATGAGTGGCTTCCCTGAATCTGCCTACAGGCTGTGGGTCAGTTGGACCAAAGCCTAGTCATACAAATGGACTGACCCAGGTATTGGTCTATATTGACAAAGCCCTGCAGTCAGTGTCAACATTAACACCATAGCATGACCTCTTCGATATGTCCATCAGTTGGTTCTGCTCTCCTCTGCAGTCACTAAGGCTTTCAGTTGAACTAACTTCTGGCTGACTCATGAAGCTCGAGTTTATAACCCAATAAGTCAGGCTCCTCTGCTTCACAGCTGGGGACATGTCCTACTAGAAGTCATATTTGAAAATGTTCGTAGTTGATCAAGAGATCTTCAGCACATTCAAGAAAAGAAAATTAGATCTCAGAATCAGCATCAGACAAGGTCACAGGTGATGGCTGACTTACAAAGTGGATCATCTTGCAGGAGCTGATGCGGTCATTGAGGCCCATCCAGCGCTGGTACTCTGGGTACTCTCCCCTGGTCAGGACATACTGGTAGCCCATGTAGTTGGGCCTCTCGTACACCACCCAGGCTCCACTCTCCACCCGGATGGAGTTGCAGCGGCTCAGGTAGGTGTGGAAATCAGAGCAGTCGCTATCGCACTCATAGCGACGGCCCTGGAAGTTCTTGTCCTCGTAGAAGACAATCTGTGGGACGACACATGGGAGTCTTAGCTCCCACCCACATTTCACACCATCTGCAATAGATTTGCTCATGGGTGAGCCTTAGAAAAGTCACATTTTCCTGAGCAATGATACACTTTTACACACATTTTTTCAATGTGCAGCTTTATGTTCCAGCTGCCTAAACCCATCAACACCTAGTCCTGCAAAAGCACTTTGAAACTTGCCTCACCTGCAAACCAAATTCAAATAGGTTCAAATCCCAATGATCCCCGCAGAGAGACCTTTACCCACGTGTCACAGCGTTACCTGACTCTACGTCCATGCCAGTCCTACTTTATCTTAACTCACCCTGCCCATCTTGGATATAAGGTGTGGGATCGCCTTGGTGATGTTAAGTGATGGTTCCCCTGAGGTCTCGATGTTGCACTGGCCCCTCACCAGTCCCTTTTATATCCCCGCTTTCCCACGTTTATAAACAGCAACAGTGGAGGCAATAGGGGAACAATCGCTTTGTCATGAAAATGAGATCCAAAAATTGAGTCAGTGATTCTAGTGCTATTCAGTTTTTCCAGAAAAGCGAGGAAGGATTACGGCATAATGGCCGGGCATGATAAGCGTCTATTGACCCCACTTCTCTACTGGCTGGGTCCAGTGCCCACCCCCCGCTCCAGCTCTTGCACCATGCTACACATGCCAGCTCCACCAGTTTGCCCCCACCTGGTGAGGACCTGCCAACTCATGACTTATTTCTGCCTTATGGATGAATCCAGATAGAGCAGTGTTCCATGGTGGGATAAGTATTTAGACTGTTTATTCAACTATAACTATAGTGGCAAACAAATGTAGTAGAATAATAAGCACTGGAAGTATACATTGACATTAAAAGTGCAATATGTAAGATTTTTGTCAAGAAACAACAGTTTTGACATAATGGCGTCTATGTGTTGTGCTGCAGAGATACTAGAATTAACACACTAACCAGTTAGCCCCGCCCTGTTCTGGTCCAAAGGTGCCGTGCTAGCAGTGTAAACACAGACACACCCCCTTTGCTCCAAGCTCACAGGCTGGACTGCTAGCTGCACAGCTAACAGAGCTAAGTAGCTAACGGTAGCAACAGTTCGCAGCAGTTAACGATTGTGCTGTCCCCTATTTTTTTTAAGTATGAATTTGACAGAACTCAAAATCTTACATATTATACCTTTTTAATGGAAATACTCAATTAAAATACAAGCAACTGAAGGAGCCCGGCCCTTGCAAATGTTACCATTACATTTTTCTGGAGTCAGTCTGTCAGTGACTCTCTTAAACTTAGTATTTATAGTTTGTTGGTCCTGCCGAAAAGGAATACAATAATCTGTAAACTTCTGATAAACTCTGCAACTCCTATTTTTGTTTGTTTCCCCCGAAGCTGCAAGCTATATGTGTCTCTCTATACAGCTCTCTCCGTTTTCTCCTCCTACTCCTCTTTTTTCACTCAGGTTGGACTGTAGGCTGCACAGGAATCTCTCTCTCTGGCCTTGAAATGCTGGATCTGAATTTTCATCCTCTTACTGTAGGACCCCCTCAGGGATTGGGTGGAGAGGAGGTTGTGTGGCTCAGGCACCACATGGTAAAGCAGCTGCCTGCTCGCTCATCCCTCTGAATCCACACTCTTCACATATAGTATGTAATTTACTTGTGGCAGATATTTTGTCATTCAAATCAGCGTATGTATGCATTTTTCCCTGCTACAAGGGTTTTTTAGGACATTGTACACATTGTAGAACCCACTGAGGCAATGTGATTTGTAATTTTGGGTCATATGGTACTTGTATGTACCACATTCCACCAATGAGTGTTGTAACCACAACACAATGCAACAAATGGCACAGTTTGTAAATATTGATGCATTTCAATGTATTTCTGTATGCATGCATGTATTACTCAGATTAACTGGTTCCCATCATACCAAACCTTGACATTATGCTGTTTCCAAAGGACTGAAGAGACAGAATCAAAATATCCAAGACAAATACAGGACGTGATTTCGGTCAAAATCTTTATTTTTTTTAACAATCAAAAACTTTATTGTGCTCTTCATATAGTACCTGCGTAGAGGTGGGTGTGTTCTAATCACAGGGTAGGTGTTAAAGGAAGGCAGCAGCAGTAAGACATTTACAGTGTCATCACTTCCATCTTGAAAATGAAGACACATCCCAGCATTTTGAAAACTTTTACAGTGTTCTCTAATATGTAGCATTTTAAAAGTACTGTTTTTTTTGTTTTTTTTTATCAAGTCCATCTTTTCTTATTAACTTCCCATAAGTAATAAAATGTTGCAGGTCTGTTGTTTGTAATGAGTTTCCCAATCTGAATAAGAGGAAATTGTAATGAACCGAAGTGTACAAACAGGAAGCTAACAGCCTGAAGTACACTTGGAGGTATGGGATGCTATAAATGTTACTGTAGGCAGGGTGGATTTAATAAAAATAATCTTACTATAATGCCAAAATATATATGTACATTAGGGTGAATTCATCAAAACATTTACATTAAGCAACATCTGGCCACAATTCTGCAAACTCACCAATTGTTAATTTGTCCACATTTGGCACAATAAACAGCAAATCATCTATTCAGACATTAATGAAGGAATTAAAGGATAAGTCCACGCTAAAAATTACTGCTTCACTGCTCATGTTGTACTTGGCCACCTTGCAGTCACTGTCATCAGAGAAAATATTTCCATTTGACAGCTGGCAAAACACCTACTGTGATATCAATAATTGGAATGTGGCAAAAAAAAACAAACAACATGAACAACTGAGCCCCTGTACAGCAGGGTAGCTATTGTTGACTTATCTAATGAACACAGAATATGACAGATGGACGGTGCAGTAACATACTTACAATAAATTATGTTAATATTCTTTCTTTACCCCATTCAGAAAAAAACTTGATTGCTATTTTTAATATTCTATTAACACTAAAAATTCTATGACCTGAGTTACTGTAGGAGCACTAACATGTCTTTAATACCCAAAGTGCTAAACCATTCATCTACATTCTCCATGTGTCAACTTCCCTTACTTAAAATATACTTTTTTACAGAAAGTAACATGTAGTTGCATATCTGGGCACAACTGAGAAGAAATGTTGACACTTGCTCCGGACAGTATGGAAGAGAAACCAAAGTGCTCACTGCAGTCATTTTTCTCTAGAACCTGACCAAAGTTCAGCAGGTGCTTTAAGTTCCTCTAATGGTTGCTACATGCTGACTCCAAAACGCACAAAGTTGACTTGACTTGAAAG
The DNA here is from genome assembly GCA_900302685.1 of Spondyliosoma cantharus. Taxonomy (NCBI): domain Eukaryota; kingdom Metazoa; phylum Chordata; class Actinopteri; order Spariformes; family Sparidae; genus Spondyliosoma; species Spondyliosoma cantharus. The sequence continues at coordinate 24,034 of OMLP01032716.1, read as the reverse complement.
TTGACTTGACTTTTTACTCACAAACAGTGGGTGATAGGTAGTCTTCAGTTCTCAAACTGCGTCTTAATGTAGGTGTTTTGGAATGACTACACATTAAAGAGCTAATAATGCTTCAAGAGAACACATTTTAGGGCATGTCTGTCTGCCTGACTGACAGATCTATCAGCCTGTCACATTCCATCAGTACCTTGTCTTTATTCCTCCACAGCTGCAACCACTGCCTTTAACCAAATTTAGATTTTTCTGTCTCCAAAAGATGACATTTAGCAGTAAACCAAAAACTCTCTACTCACAATGTCCCTTTAAACGCCTGTGGTGTCTTCACAGATGCTTGCTGTTTATTTCAGGCTACAGCTCCCCTCAGTGTTGTTTGGGATGTTGTTTAACAACATGCCAATCCACTCCCTACTTGGCTTAGACAGGTTAAGGACTTAGCTGCCTTTTGTTAAGAGCGACTTAAAATGCAGCCCATACCAGCCTTCCACTCAAGAATGAGAGGGTCATAAGTTGCTGTAAAAGCTGCATCAACAGACTTGACTGATTAAGGTGCAAATAACCATGACCATACTGCACGATAATACTGCCAGCTAACATAGTTATGAACTTACGGGAGCTCCAAATATAAGACCACATGGAGCCTGGACGTGCATTCTGGTTTGCAACCCTAATTTACAGGTACCATTATCCTGCTGGCTATGACCCAAACAGGACTAACATAACAATTCAACAAGCCATAGGTGACTGTCCAACTGCCCGCCCAGTCCTCACATGTTTGGCATCAGTAACTTGGGGCGTGTCCATCTCAGGCCCATTGGAGTCCTTTAAGGAGGCTATCGTGGGTGGAATAAGGCTGTCAAGTTCCTGCCTGTGCCCCGTTTCCAGAAGCCACTCATGGAATTTGACCTCCACCAACTCCTTAAACTGCTGCTTTTGCTCCCTGGTAAACATAAATGTGAAATCAGTTACAACAGAAAAACGAGAAAACAAGAAAGAGGAGGAAAGGGACTGGAGGTGGGAAAGGTTAGTGTAAACATACTGTGATATAGAAATCAGTCAGGATCTTTCCTCATGAAATGGTATCCTATGATGATTTCCCTGTTGTCCGTGTGCTGTCAGGGTCACAAAAAGTGTAGAGCCCCTCAAGCTAGTTTTGTGACACCAATGCCATCACTGAACTCCATAATATCACACTAGCAGAGTAGCTAACTCACATTCTTATTGATTTTTGGAATGGCTGTTCCATTATCACCTTCCACTAATTAAAATAGCACACTGGACAATGGAATAATAAAACAAATGTTCATACATGCATAGATGACCGATTGTTAAAGTATTATCAGATAGAACTACGTATTAAAGGGTAACTTCAACAATTTTACAAATTACAAGCCTTGGGGAGTAAGACTGTGTATGTGATAAAAGTAGCCACTGTTGTGGCTCTAAAGGAAGCAGCTTTTAATAAATTGCTATTATTTCTAAAATTGGTGCTAGTGATGTCACTCAGTGGCTACGCTGCATTTTGGGTAATGTAGGCACCAGGTTTTGAAAAGGAAGAAGAATGTGTGGAGGTGATATCTCTGGTTCTGCTGTATTGATTTTGATCATTTGTTTTTTAACTGTCCATAATGAGTCCAACAAATTTATAGTAGTACAATGCTAGACCAGTGGACTGCATTTCAAAACCTGGTGCCTACATTACCCATAATGCAACTGTTAGTGAGACCACTGGAGGTCGTTAAACAGATTACATGCTGTGGAGCCACACAAGGCTTTATGCTACTTTTTTCAAGTATACAGTAGTACTCTAAGACCTGTAAAGACACTTTAATGTACAAAGTTGGTGGAGTTACCCTTCAATAACGGAGTGATGAAGACCTGACTTGTCACTCACTTGTTTAGCCGGGCCTCCATCACAGTCTTCTGCCACTTCTGTATCCTCTTCTCCTTGTCATCGAGTGCTGCCTGATATGGAGGAGGTAATCCCCCAGGCACCTCACATGTGTCACCCTCCATCTGGAAAGGCACAACCAGTGTGTGAAACTCAGCCGGGGGCAGCAGGCGGTAGCAGACAGAGTCTGGGTTCGACGATGCATTGAGAGAGCTGCTGATGAGGCCCTCGGTCCCCAGAAGCAAGGGTTGATCCCAGGCACTGGGCACAACTGCCAGCCCCACACTGGCCATATGATCCTCCATGGAGGGATAAAAAGTGTGGAAAGGCCCCAGTGTAATGTCTGTGTTTCCAGGTAAGAGCAAGGGGCGGGTGGGCGTCAAGGCGTGAATACTGCAGCATGAGGAGGCTCCGACAGCGATCCTGCCAGCCACACACACCACCCGCACATTCTGACAGCTGTGGATGTGGACGCTGGTCTCAACAGGACCTAAAACCACAGTGCTGTCCCGGCATTTGTCCACACTGACTGATCTGAAGGAGCAGACGCAACAAAAAACCATGACTGATGAACTGTGTCCCAAATAGTCACTAGTGTCAATGTACATTAATGGTAGCTAGGGCGGCACAGCTAATAGAAATGTTATCAGAATCACAGGCCCAGTCAGCAATATCCAAATCGCACAAGCTACCTACAACCTACAACTCCTGTTCTCCAGATGTAAGGGAACATGCTTGTTTGATACAGCACCCAATACGTCACATCATCATCATTTCAATAGTTTTTTCTGTGAAAATGAAAATTGTAATTCAAAAATAATGATTCCTACTAATCATGAATTGCAATATCTGCCAAAATAAACACAATATGATTTGTATTCCCTTCTCATGCAGCACAAATGGAAGTTAACTTTACCTGAGAGGTGACAGAAGGTATATGAAGGCATCTGAGCATCTGTGGATTTTGATGTTGGCACCGGTCAGCTTGTCTGAGGTTTTAGCCAGGGTCTGTTTGAACACTTGCGACATCAGCACCATCTTACTGCCTGGTGGAGCCATGTGGGTGTTTCGGGCTATTTTGGCTCTCTTCATGGCCCCCTCTACTGTAATGCAGAAAACAAGTTGACAGTCATCATCATTTCATGACTGAGGACAAAGGAGCACTTAAAACACACACACACACACACTTTAAACACTGTATTCCTGACTTTTAATTATTTCCCTCAGACACAAAGTTCTAAAGAAACTGCAATTTAACATCTGATTTAAGAAAATGTACTTAAATATACCTTGTTGAGCCCAGGCTAACTTCTTGCCTGAGCGCAGGCAGGCAGTTATCCCAAAGGGGTTGAGTGTGAGGCTCTGCTGGAGGCACAACAGTAGCTTGTGCAGGGGAAATGAGTGGTTGAGTGTGGAGTAGCCAGCTTGTGTCTGGAGTTGACCTTTGGTCAGCAGCCTGTGGATGGGCTGGACAGCTCTGCCGTGACAAGCTGAACCCTCCAAGAGCAGGCCCAAGCTGCGCACAGCCTCCAGGGATATCTGGAAAACACACAACTGAATAATCAGCTACAGTGCATCACATGATGGGAATGGTAGCGGTAGACTGGTTTTAGAGGTTTATTTTAGCTGAATTTTTTTAAAAAGTACAGGTGAATGTGGCTGCAAAACATACTTTTCTGTAAGCAAAGATTCCCAAGGAATACATGCTTTGCTTTTACAGCAATGGAAATTAGATTTAAGTTTTCTCTCCTCAGAAAAGGTTCTTAATTGTAATTAAAAAAAGAAATGCTACCATCTTCAGTCTTACACCTGCAATATCAGACATTTTTGGCCACTTGGGGCTGGCAGGGACAAGTTCAGGGATTTTCCACAAACACATGCAGGCTTGACTATGAGCGACACCCTTCACATTGTCATTTGATACACTTCTATTATGATGTCTGTTGCTGCAGGATGTGTGCCGAGTGTCCACATACCTGGCAGTCTCTAAGGGCCTGACCAGACTGTGACAGTTGGCCTGGCTCCACCAGCAGCTCCAGAATCTCAGCTAGGTGACTTTGTACAAATGAAAGGTGGGCCTGGTCATCCCAGTTCTGCTGATCCAAACAGAAACAACAAAAGAGCTGTGAGTGGCTCATCTTGAAGAACTGAGATAACAATAACTTTTGCACTTTAAACAAAATAATGAAGATGCCTTGGACTGGGCAATATGTAGTTATTAGGATGACAGACTACTGAAAGACGATATTGATGTTATCAGTCTGTCTTTTGTAGTTCAGTTACAGTGACCTTGTTTTGAGAGCTAGTCTTGGCCTCTCGGTCTGATGGAGAGGGGCAACGAGTACGATGACTGGGCCACTCTTCACCAATCAGAGAGGTACGCAGAGACACGCGGTTTAGCTGCTGGATATAAAGGAAGAGGAGGAACTGCAGTGTGTCCACAGAAAACTGAAATGAACAGGAGAAAAAGAAACAAAGGTGCATATCAATGTAGCTCCTTCTCATACTTAAGAGCAGTGGTCCAACAACAAACACCTCTGCCTGGGGCAAAAAGCAACAATACAATGAGCAACACACCTTCGACAAAGAGTCAGACATAATACAAAACAGCTTGTCAACGACACAAGATAGTATTACATTGTGAGGTAGATCGAGGCCTTTGTGTGTAGTCATTAACTAGATGTACTCCACCCCGGTCATTTTTTTTTACCTTGTTCCTTTGTTGTTCGAGCTCAGTTTTGGAAGAGCACTGGGAAAGACACTCTGCCCACTCCAGCCTCTCCTCTGGAGTGTGGCCAATAAGTAAGTCAAAAGTCTCAAAGTAGAGCCATGCGAGGTCTTCTGGAAGTTGGAGCTTTCCACAAGCAATATGCCTCCACATGGGCCAGCCCAAAATAGGGAAGCAGCCATCCCGTGTTCGCACGTAGCTCGCCATCTTGCGAAGATAGTGCAGGCTGAGCTTGGAGGGTGGAGCCACCTAAAATGGCATTAACTCCAGTTATTTTACAACATTTGCATCCACTGGATGATTTCATTATATTTAATTAATGGGGAGAGTATATTCACCTGCAGGGCACCCAGTAAGAAGGGTTCCATGCGTGGCCATATGCTCACCATGTCTGCCTCCATCCTTAAAGAGAAAGGAAACAGGACACATGTCAGACACATGATACACTGATATGTTTGGATTTCACACTATAAGAAAGCAGTTTATGTGAGCGCAGTATACATGTCCATTGTAATTTAAACTTTTGAATCACATGACATCATTAAAACCGGCTGAAGTGAGGAGTACTCACATGTATCCTTATGTACAGTTGACTGACCTTACAAGTGCACCAACATGATAGTAAGAGGCCTTTTGTAAATAGCCATTTGTGTGTCGTTCATCTAACATGGTGGCAGATACCTCCTGCAGCGCCCCTGTGACGCTACTATGACAACTGGCAGCCAGGCTGCTCGTGTCATCAACACCTGACTTCTCATAATAATAACTTTGGCACGCTAACCAAGCCGACTCTTAGCTGAAACTAACCCAATAAGACAGAACATGAATATGCACATTACACATTTCTTGTTATTACGGAACGTGTAAGGCAGTTTGATAGCTGTAGGAATGGCTCAACTGTTAATAAGTTAAAGTTAACTTCACCAAACTAGGGCTCGACAGCTAGCTACAGTTAGCTAGCAAGGCTAGCAAGACACAGAAGGATGGGAGACAACTGTGTCTTTGCCCTTACTTTCAGCCTTTGTCTTCGTCCAGGCAAAAGCAATACTCCGTGTCGATGGGTCCAGTTACTCATACGTGAAAGTACGGATAAGAACGACTCTTCCCGTTGATGCGGTTTGTTGTGATTAGAGGCAGACCCCGGAGTCAGACACACATCTGCCGTCCTTCCTATTTGGCGCCCTCCTCTCAGTCGAACAGACCTGAACTGACATCTGTTGCGCGCAGCTCGCGGGGGCGCGCTTTAGTTTGCACTATGACAACATGGTGGTTTTTGGTTTCTATACTGCAAGAAAAACTGTTTTTGCGATAATTGAATCCATACGTACATTTTAAAAACTTCCGAGAAAACCACTGTCCACTGTTTTTTTTTTTTTAAATAACAGATGCTGTAGTAATAAGAAGAATGAGAAGTGTTTCTTTAATGTTAGGCGGGGCTTTGAGTGAGAGGCGGATATCCCGACATCCAGTGGGCGGGCTTTCGCTGAAAGGAGGAAGGAGGCTTGTGACTGGCAGCGGGATCCAACCTTCAAAAGCCGGCTCTTCTATAGCTACCTCCTTCAGAAATACTGGGATATATGGCTGCCAAAGGGATGAATCTGTGCAATGTATGCTGCCTGCTTCTTTATATTACCACGGCGGTGCTTGCGGGGTAAGTCGCCTGTTCTGGGAGAGTGCATTACTCGCACAGCGGTGAACAGCATCGCCAGGTGGTACACATGTTTCACTGTGATTGGTCTAGACCCCTTCTACATGTGTGGAGTGTACTGAAGTATGCTGTCAGACTGAGCTAACTTGCTAATACGTATTTGTTGTGTTTCGCTGTTGTCTAACTAAACGTTTACATCCAGCGACCGCCTCTCATTACTGTAACTGCCATTTCTGGGTGATTAGTGTGATAGCTTAGCTAGCTAGGAGCTAGCTGTCATACCAGGGAAACTGAACCGGCTGTTTCCTGGGGACTGAAGCTAGCTTAGCTAGCCGGCTGTTTTAATTGCGTTATTCACTCTGGACCAGCCGTGTTATTTAGCTACAGCTTTTCTGGTCTTGTACATTTTGCTCTCGCTGTCTGCCTCTGTGTCGTCTATAATCTCTGTTACCTCCCCCACTCTTGTAGGCGAGATTTCTATAAGATCTTGGGGGTGAGCAAGAGTGCATCAATCAGGGACATCAAGAAAGCCTACAGAAAGCTGGCTCTCCAGTTACACCCCGACAGAAACCAAGATGATCCAAAAGCTCAAGACAAATTTGCAGACTTGGGCGCAGCTTATGAGGTGGGTGTATTGCTATTATTGTATGTCTGATGTCAGTGATGACTGAGGAGAGGCGAAAAACTTTGACTGACAACTGTATTTGACCTCAAATACAGTTGTATTTATATAACTGTTAGGAAAGCGTACTGTAGAAAATATGAAAATATGTGTGCAGTTATCTGCAGAAGTGCCAGAGCCACCGATACAAAAGTCTTTGTACGCTGGCTATTTGGTTGTTGTTGGAAACGCTACGCTCATCGTGATTGGTTGACTATACCGTGTGGCTGCATCTGATTGGCTGTTATGCAGCACAGCTGGCATTCAGGAAAACTAGGCACTGAGATGTGGGAGTGGACTCAGATAAGAGCTGCAGGTGTTTCTGTATCAAGTTTTCACATTGCCCTTAATGACGTAATGTAATGTGATATACAGGCAGTGATTCAGTATGCCAAACTGATTTTTGTTGGTATATTTTTATATTCAAGTTCTGTTCAGACTATGCAAAACGAATTGATGGTGTGTGTGTTTGTTTCTTGTAATGTAGTTGTTTTTGTATTGATAAGGTGTTTGTATAATTGGTTTGCACACCTGTTTGAAATGTGACTAAACAATGTAGAAGTGAGTTGTCCTGTGACTGACGGCTTGTTTATTTGTAGGTGCTCTCAGATGAGGAGAAAAGGAAACAGTACGACGCTTATGGAGAAGATGGACTCAAAGAGGGTCACCACGGCTCACACAATGATATCTTCTCCAGGTTGGTTTCATAATCACAGGTGGATTGATTAAAAAATAATAATGGCATCCATTCTGTATGCAGCTAGAAGGCTAATGTAAGATCAGTGGGCTCTACTTAAAGGGGCTGCCCTCCCAAAAGACAAAAACAAGTTCCCACTCTATCCTAGTACTATCCAGCCATTCAGATCATTTGGTCATATTTGCTGCTTCCACCTCTGTAAAATTGAGGTGAATATAATTTTGTTTGTGGTGATCATGACGTTAACGATTGTGTTGGCATGTATTAACTGAAACCGTAACCACTGCAATCAGTTTCCACAGGAGTTATTTCTCTAACCAAAGCCATAGTTCATATGTACCTGCTGTCATTGTGTCCTTTGGAACTGAGTATTAGGTCATGCTGACTCTGTCTGGGTCAGGGTTTCATCAGGAATTAAACAGTTCAAGGCTGCATCGGCTTAGTATTTTGGGATCACTGGAAAGAAGTGGCAATTCTAAAATATTCATGAAATCAATATTAGATTGTTCTTAAGTGACTAGAAAAACCTGTCTAGCTGGATTGTTTTTTTAAGATATTCACGTTTATCCTCTATTTTCGATTATTCAGCTTATCCTGGGTTTTATCACAACCTGTGAAAAGTGTACTCAAAATATTAATCCTCTTACTCTGTCCTCCTTCTGAAGCTTCTTTGGTGACTTTGGCTTCATGTTTGGAGGCAACCGACAGCAGCAGGACAGGAACATCCCTAGAGGAAATGACATCATACTAGACCTGGAAGTCACGCTGGAAGAAGTGTACTCTGGGAACTTTGTAGAGGTGAGGAGAAAACTCTCTCAATGGCTGCATCTAAATCTCCAGGCACCGGACTTTCTGACTGAATCCTTGTGGACTTCAGTTGTATGTATTGTGACATGTTCACTGTCAATAAGTCAGGTGTTTGAGGACATGAGACCACAAGGCTAACATGAGCCACTGATAGACAACCCTAGACTACATTGATAAATGCATGTGATTACTTCTGCAGTCCATACTTGTAAATATTTCTGTATCATGATGTGGGTGATATTATTTCTAGTCTAGATAATTCAAGTATCGTGTTAATAAAGTTGTTGTTTAACACCTTAATAAACGCTTTACAACGTCATTTCCATATTGCAATGAATTTTGGGTAATTAAATCAGTGAAGTCCGGTGAGGAGTCCGTCTGCACCCCAAGCTGACTCACTGGAAATCTGCAGAAAGTCCACTTGAGGGCCTTTGCGGACTGGTTGAAAACAAACGTGCTACGAGTCTGTAAGAACGGTGAAATACGGACATTTGGATGCAGCCAATAAAAACCCTGCACTCATTATCCATATTTGAAATGTGTAACACAAAGTGGATTTGCTTACAACAAGTTGTCAAACTAAGCTAACATCCAAATTACTCTCTGCGGCTTTATTTATGTACTTTTGATTTAATCATTTTTTCTTTTCTTTCTTGTAAAGGTTGTACGTAACAAGCCTGTAGCTAAAGAAGCCCCTGGCAAGAGGAAGTGTAACTGCAGACAGGAAATGAGAACGACGCAACTTGGACCTGGCCGCTTCCAGATGACTCAGGAAATGGTGTGCGATGAATGTCCCAATGTAAAGTAAGTCACACTTTATCATGGTAACAGATTTAACAGACTGTGGATAATATGAAGATGCTTGATTTCAAGGGGTCCTCTCAGTGTTCAGAGACCTGATCCAGGATTCGAAGCAAGCTTGGTCAAAATTATATTCATTCTAATTGGGCCTGATGGTATTCCCTTCTATTTCTTTTAACTTTGTGTATGTCTGGGTTATGTTTTCATAGCATATTGTGCATTGATTCTTCAGGAGGGTGTGCTCTGTTTGTATTTGGGTCTGTTCAGCTTGACCATTGTAAAAAGATGGAGGTGTTATTTCATCATGGTGCTCACATGATGCTCTAGTTGATCCCCGTTCTATTGAAGCCTATGGGAGATGGATGGAGAAGCACACTTCTACCCAACATAACTACACTATATGACATTTGACACACTTCAGAGAATAGCTACTGCCTGATTTTTCCAAACTTGCATAATCGTTTATTGGTTGTTGATCTTCAGATGGTATCCAAAGATGACAACAGGCATACTTTACAATGCTCATGGCGATTCAAATGAAATTTAAAAGTTTTTAATAGATGGTGTGAATCAAACCTGTGTTCTTTATTCCCTCTCTCTTTTTTGCTATTTAGAGGCTGCTTAACATGAATAATGGCTGGGAATATCACAGTTTCAAATGAATATTCAGAAACCTCCTGTTAGCAATGAAATGATCCTCTGTAATTTCATAGCCATCAGAAATATAGAAATACTTTTAACACTGAAGCAATCTCTGCCTTGATTTAACAACAACACAGATCTGGACTGTAATCCCATTAGGCCGGTCCCCTGCTGTGGTTGTCTGTCTAATGCCTTCATCAGTTAATAGGCTCCGACTTAATTTAGTTAGGGTATTAGCACAGTTTAGCTAACTTGCTTATGTTATTCTGTTCCTAACCTCAATAACGCATGCATAGGAGTTCCAGTCCGCCATAAATCTAGCATGACATTAATGTAATTTTCATGCAAAATACATATTTAATTAAAATACAAATCAAATGTCAAATAGTAATGAGCCTTTTTTGTTTAGTTTACTTGGTTTGACCACAACTGTGGGTTCACTTTTTAGGGAATACCTGTCCTCAGGTGTCTTTAGTTACAAAACATGAAGAGGTATGCTTCAACTTTGTAATGTTGGAGGGATATACGTGTTTCTGTTTATTTAGCCTAACTTCATTGATATGAATGGAATATAAAAATATAAAAATATTAACACCTAACATTGTAATGCAATACAGCTGAACAGCACCACAGTTGTAGCCTTCAGAATGACCCTACAGTTGAATTTTTAAAAACTGAACATTAGAACCCTCATTAAAGTTAAGGACTATTGTACCAGACATAACTAGTTTTGCTAGGTGTTATGGCTAGGCTAGCTAGGTAACTAAGAGGTATATTAGAGGTGTAATAACATTTCATAAAGAATTTACACAAACTGAATATCACAACACCTGTTTTCTATCTGAACCACAGGCTGGTAAATGAAGAGAGAACCTTGGAGGTAGAAATTGAACAGGGAGTGAGAGATGAAATGGAGTACCCTTTCATTGGAGAAGGTAAATCTACCCCTAAGCTTAATATGAAGTACTTTTGTTTTCCAAATATTGTCTCATGTTAACATCCTATGTGTGACCACAGGGGAACCTCACATTGATGGCGAACCTGGAGATCTACGCTTCCGCATCAAAGTGTTAAAGTATGAATGAGCTTTATTTACTGTGAAACTTCTTGTGTGGTGTGCAACAATATACCTGACGGATATGAGCTTGGTGACATATTAATGTGAAGTGGTGTTTTTTTTTTGTTTTTTTTTGTCTTTAGACATCCTGTGTTTGAGCGCAGAGGAGATGATCTGTACACAAATGTCACCATCTCCCTGGTGGAGGCACTGGTCGGCTTTCAGATGGACATTGTACATTTGGACGGGCACAAGGTTCTGTAGATACTTGATATTGTTACAGAGCTGTCCCAGTGTGGGGCATTTGTTATCTATTATGACTTTTTCAGACCTCAGACTATTAGAAGCCCTTAAAGGATCATTTAAAGTTTCATATTCTTAAACTAACAACAAAATAGTATGGGATTGACTGGGCCAGTTAAATTGAATGGTTGCTTCTGTCTTTGTCTGACAGGTCCATATAGTGAGAGATAAGATCACTAAGCCTGGTGCTCGAATGTGGAAGAAAGGAGAGGGCCTGCCAAACTTTGACAACATCAACATCCGAGGTTCCCTCATCATCACCTTCGATGTAGAGTTTCCGCAGACACAGCTCGATGATCAGCAGAAAGATGGTGAGAATGAAGGAAGTGTTGAAGGACATCCTGGGACATCAGTCCTGACATGGTCATTGTTGGGCAAAGTAACTTTACTTCATGACTTACGTTTAAGTGAAATGCCAACAGTTTGAAAGACATGAGCATTTACCAGGCAGTTGGTTGCAATTTTTAGACTATAAAGTCCAGTGATCAAGAGCTTGACCCATACTAGTGCCTAAAAGTCAGGATAACTCATCATCTCTACACTACAACATTTCTGGAGTTCACCATTAACAAGCACTAGTAGCAAATCTAGTGTTAATTTTGATTTATTTATTAAGTAAATTCTGAGACTTTCTTACTTAAATTACATGAAGTAGCAATATGGTTAGTTCTTTGGCATCAGCATTTGAAAAAGGGGAAGGTAATGGGCTTTTTGTCCATCCATCCATCCATTGTCAACCGCTTATCCAAGGTCGGGTCGCGGGGGCAGCAGCTTCAGCAGCGGGCCCCAGACTTCCCTTTCCCCGGCCACGTCGGCTAACTCTGACTCGGGAATCCCAGAGAAGAGATATAATCCCTCCACCTGGTCCTGGGTCTACCCCTAGGTCTCCTCCCATTAGGGCTTTTTGTCATTAATTGAAATATTAATTAATGTTTTTGAAGCTGCTGTAAGTGTTGTTGTAATTTTAGATCACTAACTGCACCCCTCCCTCTCTACGTTACCACACGTATGCTCCAGAAATGGCAGCAAACAGGAGGATCCTGCTCTTTTCTTGCTTCATGAAAAGACAGAACCGCCTCTTTATGGAGTTCTCTGTCCTCATTGGATAAAGTGGGCAGTGATACCAGAAATGTATTTTGCTTATATGTTGTTCTGAATGAGCATGGGTTACTGGACAAACACTCTGTAACAGTGATTACTGTTGGAATATAGAGCTATTCAATATTTAACACATTTAATAAAAATATATCACTTACAGCAGCTTTAAGTTGTTCTTTAAAGAAAAGCCACCCCAAAAGATGGAGGTTCTGGCTTCTCAAATGTGAGCCTTTGCGACTTTTCTGATTTATTTAATTAATGAACCTTTTTGGGAGTTTTGAAATGTTCAGGCCCATGGGTTAACAAAACCCACCTGTGATGAACAGTTGTCAGGTTAAAAAAAAAAAGAAAAAAAAGAAAGAAAGTGAATTTATAAATTAGAAAGAATAATTTGATTCATTGAATATGTTAAAATTATGGTGTGTACATACTGAATTCTTGAAAATGTAATTAAAAGATAAATATAATAAGTACACACTTGTTCCTGGAGGCTTGATCACCATTTCAATCCGTTGGACCAGCAGGATAAATATGAGTATACTTTTATTTTATATGTTGCTGTTAACTGCTGTCGTTCTGTCACTGCAGGTATTTGGGGTCTTCTGAAGCAGGGCTCTGTACAGAAGGTTTACAATGGACTACAAGGATACTAATACTAACAGACACAGCCTGGACTGACTTCTTTGCCACACAAACACACACATACATCTTCAGTCATCAGGAGGATGCTCTGTAATTTTTGGCCAGGGTGTATTTATTATTTTCAGATTGTTCTCAGGATGGCTTGAATCCAATTACTTTTAAATGCAGTGGCACAGTCGCAGATGTTTTATTTGAACTGTATAAATGGAAAGAATGCAATGTCTTTGTTCTTTTTTTTTTTTGTCCCATCCCTATATTGTAATACAGCCTTTTGTTGATTTTTAAAATCAAATTCACAAACGAACACTGTCTGCTAGTTTTAGACAACTGTACCTTTCTGGAGAAGACAGTCTGACAATTACTGAGCTGCTGAGAGAACTGGACCGATAAAGAAGAAGAAAATTCCCTGCCAACTTTTGAACAACTTTCAACCTGTGCAAGAGCAGAAGATGTTCTGCTGTTTGTTTGTTTTCTGAATGTACCAGCTCCACATGTTGACTCATAAACTTTTCTTTCTCTGGTCAGACCCCTGTTCAGTAATGCTTTGTAAATAGGGAGGAACAAAGCTCATCTGTTTTTTTAGTTTTCCTAATTTATGTTGGTTTTTACTTTTTCTGTTTGCAATCGAGAACTGTCTGCGTTGCACAGCCGCAAAGTTCACTGTGGCAAGAGTTGACCTCTTAAACAGTGAAGTTTTATTGCTTTGGAGGAATAGGGGCAGGTTGCACATCCTCCAGCACCACTGTAGAAAAGTCTTGTTTCACACACCTCTGACACTCTCCCCATCTGGGCACTTCAGCTCAAAGGGACTTCAGACCATGAAGTGTTAGCATCCCTGTTGGGTATTTGGGTAGTTAGCGAGTACTGACGCTGGTTTGGTTCTTAATGTGTTTTTAGGATTTCCCTTCTCTCTGTTTTTACTGTCGACTGGAACGCTGCCTCCAAATTTTATGATAATGTCATGGCCTTAAATGTGGATTATTTGGCCATTTTTAATGAGTGTCCAAGGGGATAATGTACTTTTGACTGACTATAAATAAAGATTTCTACAAATTCTGATGAGCTGTCATACCGGAATTCACCAGCAGATGACATCAAAGTCTAGTTAATGGCCACGAGTTAAGTAATGCTGATGTCCAAGGAGTGATGCAGCTGTTGGAAGGGAGTGAGTGTCAGGAGAGATGACAGGAACAATTTCACTTGTCAGGTTACACTCACTATGGATCCAACTGGAATCTAGATTAGCATGTAGAAATGCAGAGAGCACTCCCTGAGATGTTGAACTAAATGTTGTTAAGAAACAGTCGTGAAAAAGTAATGTAAAAGATGCAAGATACTTTACAGTTTAGCTTTAAACTTTCTTGTCTAAAATGACTGTAAATGTCACTGGCAATTTGATAATTATATAACCTGAACATCTATTTTCCTGCATTATAGTTTCTTAAAAAGATTTCTATTCGGGCAATTATTAGAATGATCAATGAATTTGTTGAATTGGATTCAATCTATTTATAGTAGTATATAGATATACTGTATGGACAGTGCTAAGCCAGTGAAACACAAATGAACAGTACAAATGCCCCATGGTTGTGGTGAGTAGATCAGAGACATAATTGGATAAGATTATTGTTTGGAGTTGAAAACCTGTATGCATGTTGGTGAAATAGATTTGGTGACCCACCCAGAACATCACTGGTACCATCTACAAAGCATCAGTGATATCAGGGAAGTGAGATATCTGCATAGAGCCCAAGTCAAAGACAAAAGAAAACTCACACCCAGCCACAGTCTGTTGACCCTGCTTGCATCTGGTAAAAGATACAGAAGCATCCACTGCCATACCACCAGACTACAGAGCAGCTTCATTCTTCGGCTGTAAGACTCCTGAACTCATCCCCGTTAATATTTTTTTCTTTTGTAACATAATGTGACAACAATCAACACCTTGTTGTTCTACCCTGTGGTGTAGGATGACAATTAAATTAACCGGTTTACCATTAATGCAATATCTTTTTCTATCATTTTAGCCGCTTCGGATGGAAATTGTCACCTCATAGAGGCTAAATGGCTGTATACACATCCAGCAGACATTGAGCAAAATGATCATTCATTTGGGGCTCCGTCTCTGGCTACTTGATGAATATAAGGCAGATTTTCACTCTCAAAGTCTCCATCAGCTACTTCAGGCAATGTCTGTCTATATAACTGATCCACTAAGTAGTGGTAACTAACTAGCTGGTCCCAAGCTTTGTCAGTCTGCTGTTTGTTGCTGGGCATTTGCCATGACATGGGTTCATCTGAGCTTTTTTGCTGCCTGCTATTTGACTGAAAACAAGGTTAAAGACGGCAAAGAGAAGGAACTAAAACTGCAAACTTGTGGGCCATTAAACCCAAACAATGAGGTAAAAGATGCAAAAACACTCAATAGAGGGGAAATCCAATGTGATATGATAATTGTTTTTAGGTTTAGAATACAAAGTAGCGATGTCTGCCTTCTCTAAAATATAATGGAAGCTGGCCTGTGGTGCTTAAGCTCCATTTCAAAACTCTACAGCAATGTCTCTTTGCAGCAATCATGACCTGCTGAAGATAATCTGACCTTGATGTAAACACTTTCTTGTAGGAACTATTTTTTCTACCAAACCACACGTGCCAACTGTACCATATGCATCTACTCATGGATAAGAGGCTCGTGTTCGTGACAGTCCAGGATGTCCAACATTCATGACATCCTCCTCGGCTGAGCTGAAACGTTAGCTAGCTAGTTCCTGCATGAACTCAACAAAGTCTGTGGATAATCTCCCCAGGTCATGATTTCTGTAAAGGGACGTTGCTGTTGAATTTTTCAAATGCATTTATTTGGCACCACATGCAGAGTGCCATGTAGTTCCATTATATTGGAGAGATGGCAGTCATCTCTACAGTGGATATCTCCAAAACTCAGCAACTCACACCCAAACAAACTAGATGAATGAACAGCAGGTACAGCCCAGTTGCTACAATAGCATTTCTGCAAACCACTGATGTCCACATTTGTATGTTATCAGACCATATTGACATTTCCACAATACTTGTCTTTCCATGTTCACATTACATGTTTATAACCTGAAGCTTGAGACCGTGTTTGAAGAATAAGTGTATACATGTGATGCCACTGGTTTCTGGTGACAGCAAACTGTCATTTTTGAATGAGAAGTCAGGACATCTCCAGCCATTTCTGTGTTGTGACTGAGCAGGTATTTTGAACCAAACCATGATCTTCTCCTAACCCTAACCAGGTGGTTTTGCGCATAAACCTAACCAGATCTTAAGAACAGTGTATTCACAACATAAAATTGAACATCAAGCCTAAAGAACTTAAGTGGCAACATAAAGAAATATAAACTCAACATATCAGTGACTGTAAAAACGTATGGCAAAGACTGTTGGATGACAGGTGAAAGAAATATATGTTTTTGATTTTGGAATGAATTGGCTGATTCACTGTTAATCAGGAACAGCTCAAACATAAAGTGGCTGATCTGTTGATTCACAGGCCTATTTATCAACGTATCATTACCTGATGATTCAATTATATAGTATCTCCCAGTCTGTGCTCTAGTAACTCATCATCTACAAACTGATCATCTGTCTCTAGCATCTGTGAATCAAAATAACAACTACTTTTTTCATGTTGTTCCAGATTATCATAGAATCGGCCACGACCGGCACAAACTTGTAACCACTGATTTATATCACACGACTTAGAGGCTCTTTTTGTGCCCCTTCAGGTCATGGTTTTGTTTTTTTTTTGGTATGTTGATTTCCTTTTTTTTTACTTTGTAGTTGCACCATGTGTGTGTGTTATCTCTTGTTGTTACTTGGTACTTTCTTCTCACCTGTGTTCCCAGTATTCTCTTCCCCTCCTGTGTTCCTTTGCTCCTCCCCAGTCTGATTGTTCCCCCACCTCTGTCTCACACTGGTCTTGTTAGCCTGTGTTGTTCCCTCTTTGTCAGTTCGTCTTTTATGTTTTCTCCGCTTCCATCCCGTGTCTCCTGTATTCCTCGTGTTCCTGCCTGTGTTCCCGGTGCTTCTTTGGGTTGTACCTTATTTAGTTTTTTATTTCTCTATGCAGTTTTGTTGGCTTTTTTGTTTGTTTTTTGGACTTCTGATTAGTAAAGCTTGCGTTGGTTTTCCACTTGCCTGCCTTTAGTGTTTTGCATTTGGGTCCTAATTTATTAACTGACTGTAAACTGACACATCATACTAAATATCAAGACCACTAAGTGGTCGCTCATAACCTTATTATAACTTTACGATTACTTACTCTTTTTAATTACCATGAAGGGCAGGTCTCTCCTCTAGTTACTCATCATTATCTAGGCTACTATATCGGAGTTATTCAGGAACAAGGATTGACTAATTATTAGATCGTTCGTCTCTCGTTAAATTAAGTGACATAATACTTTATTGTAAAATGTTAACAGTATTTGTTATAAAAGTATTTAATTAATGCATCTTTAAGGAGGGTCAGGAGCTAAAGAATGCATTACGTAAATTATGTAAGTTCACAAGTGCGGTCGTACAAATGTGTGTGTGTGTGTGTGTGTGTGTGTGTGTGTGTGTGTGTGTGTGTGTGTGTGTGTGTGTGGTCCATGTGACAGTAGCACGGCCCCTAACATGTCCTGACCCTGTGACCCCCTCAGTGGCTTAACTCCTCTGTCTGTTTTACTGTAACAGTTGCCATCTGAACACCAGTGGTTCGGTGTCACAGACATCAGACGAGGCACTCTATCCTAGGCCCCGACACACACACACACACACGCATCCCACACCTTGTGGGTGGAGGGTTGTTGGGGAGTCTGTCTGCATGGGTGGGGCAGGGGATGTCCACAGAAACATATTCATGATGGTTAGTTTATAGTGTGGTGAATGGTGTACACATCTGCCCACCACGTCACACACTGTGAGTGTGTGTGTAATAATCTCCCACAGTATTGCATGTGTGCATATTGTACATAGAATATGTGCTTATGAATGAGTATGTGTGTGTTTTGTGTACATGTTTAAGTGTGTCAGTGTGTGTGTGTATGTGCATGCATTCATGTGTGTGGCCAGTCTGTGTGTATAATGAACTCCCACAGAGATAGCAGGGTTGTGGTAAAGGGAGTTTCCTCCCCGGCCCACCACACATCCCGGAGTCATTTTCAGACTGTCGAGGCTCCGGAGAGGAGAAGAGGAGCTTTGTGATCCAGCTCAGATAAAACATCTCGCTGTACCACCTCCAGCTATTACACACTAATACGACCAGGGAGACTCAGACCTTTTGAGGCCATAATAACAAACAAAGCGGAAGTCTGTGAATGAGCTGGGAAAACCTTCTCAAAAGATGAGCACTTATGTCAGACTGATCCTGTTATGTGATTCATGAAACACAAAACTTAATGTGTTTCAGGATGACTCAGCACCTTAACTTAACAGATGTCCATGTGATTCTGCGTCAGCTCATGTAAGTTAGCATGTGGACGTGAGGGTCCAGTCAGGATGTAAACTGTAAACTATATTATTTGACTGCTTGTGAACCTCTCTGTGAGATGTCATTCTGAGAAGAGAGGGCAGTGTGAGTTATGTTGGGGATTTACCAATCATCTACAAATAATCTCTTTTAACCACTTGTAATTACAAATTGTAGAGCACATGAGGGCAGCATTGCCTCTTCAATCAAATCCCTCCCTAAATCACTTTTTATTACCCACAACACACAGCAGAGGTCTATGGAGTTTGAATGAGTGTGTGTGTGTGTGTGTGTGTGTGTGTGTGTGTTTGTAGAATGTGTCTGTGCGTCTGCACTTGCCAGTTGTTGATGCAGATAAGCACAGGGATCACACTTGACCCTGAGTGTAATGACTTATAAGCATAGCTGCGGGGTTAAGAGAGGCACAGACTAAAGGAGGGCTAATTGAGCAATCTGTGTGTGTGTGTATGTGTGTGTGCGCGCGCGTGTGTGCTTGTGTGTGTGTGTGTGTGTGGTGGCGCCAATGGGTGTTTTGACCTGCTCTGACTCGGCAGTGTGCTCAGTTAATGGTGCCTGACCTGTCAGATGCAGAGTTTGTAGAGGGAACAGCCTTGAAAACAACACCGGATTGTTAGTCCGAGCAGAACATAGAAATGTTTTATTTGTTTCCGCAAAAATGATTCAACCTTTGACCTTTGAACATTCTGTTGTTTTGGTATGATATTTAGTATTTCAAACATGAAATACAGTTGCTAGAAATCCACAGGGAGATTTAAAAGCAGGTCTAGGGTTTTATTGCATCTAGTTTAAGGTAAAATGTAGCTGTTTGATGCCACTGTTGGTTTATGTAGTGAAAGTAGTAGTCCACTGGAACTGCTCTTCTTCATGGGCTCAAATATTGATCAGGAGGTGTTTTTTTAGACATTAAATGCACAGGGGTCATTCAGTCAAACAAAACAAAAGACATCATGAGTTTTATTTTCTTCATTGTTAAACAACCACCATTACTGATGTATACCTGTTTATGTATATATGTATATAAATAACTGTATGATATGTTTATGTAGCATGAAGGAGTTTACAAACTCTCATTTCATTATGGAACCCTCTGTTTTTAACTTGAATCTTAAAAATCTATCTGTCGTGACTCGAGCACAGATGTTTACAGATGAGGAATTGCTTTCAAGTTTCATTCAAGTTATATTTTTAGGCGTGTTCAGCGACTTCCTTCCTCACTCTCGGACTCTCTCCCATCAGACTGACAGGCAACTAAATGAAATGCACTGTTATGGTGAATTTGTTTAGAAAGTACACAACTCAACAAGAACTACATTAAAGGTCCAGTTGTTTTATGTGTTTTAATGCTGAAATGTTACATATTGTGTCTTTAAAGACTGAATCCAAAATGCAATTTAAAACCTACATGAGAATTCTGATGACAGTCTGTGTCATGTATGTAGTGTATAAGTATAAATAGTGGTTATACATATATAGTGCACAGATTATGTAACGATAGCACTTTGCTGTTCTGAGATCTGTAAGCACGCTTTAGCTTTTCTGCTGTTTTTGATGAACTGACACAAAGGTGTGATGTATTGATGACTTTATTCCTTTTTCTCCAATACATTCCATGATTGGTTTTTGACCAGTTCCATGTAATTGAATATATCTGAACATACACATCAAGTTGTGTGAAACACAGTTCAAATTTCTTTTGTGGAGTAACAATGTAATTCTGACTGTTCTAACACATTTACATTCCATAAAAAGTAGAACACCAGCAGAAGCTTCTGTAATGAAATAGAGATCTTTAATAAGGAGATATGAAATTGAAAATGTCACCTCCATAAATGTTCGTAAAACTGCATTGAATTTGATATCTCTGAGCTGAGCAGGGCACTGATTGACACGTTACCCCCTTCCCCTCAAGCCCCTACAAAGTTGCGGCTAGGTGAATTAAACACTCAACAAAAAGTTGTCTGACTGTTTTTAGTGTGTGTTGTGATCACTGGCGTGAAGCAGCAACACATGCCCAGGCCAGGGAGGACAGCGGGGGGGGGGACAAGGAGGGAAAAAGGACTCTGCCTGAAATAAGAACTGTTGACGGACAAAGCCTACAATTTGCGGGATTTGAGCATAAAGCAAACAAAGGGCAGCTTTTGTAAGGAATAATGCATGTCAGCCGTATCCTTATCCCGCCACAGCTTTGAACACTGTTGGGGACGTCCATTGCTCCACTGTGTATGTCGTGTTGCTATATTAAAGCCAGTCACCTCAAAGGGAAAAGCCTCAACTATTCAACAATTGACTGGTGGGGCTCTCATTATGGCCAATGTGGGCAGGAAAAAGTGGCTTTGGGGGTTTTCAATTCAGCGACTTAAAGCCCTCCTGTTAGCTAGGACGAGCTGCTGTTTATCCCAATGCCTTTCTGGGGGCTAAACATAGTCAACTGTCATTATAGATCTCACTCTCTCTCCTTCTCTGTCTCTCTCTCCTTCTCTGTCCTCCCCCTCACTAGCATTTATTTATTTCTCTCCCAATTTTGTGATCTAATGACCCGTGTTGTGTTGTTGTTTGAAGGGGCTGATCGCTCTCCGGTCTCCCACATCCTGAGGAAGAAAAGGGGTGGCTGGGATAGTGGAGGGCGAGCACAGGACAAACAGTGCTGCAGACCACCTATATGGATGAAAGCCACAAGTATATGGACAGCATTCCATAGGCAACATAAAGCCGACGAGGCAGCACTGTACATGCCTTGGCTGTATGTGTATATACCCTCCGGTAATCCTTCGTAAAAGACCCACCTTCACAGCTGTCCTTTACAAAAGCATTTTTATTCAGGTCATCAGTGCTTGGGGCTTGGACAGTTGGCAGAGCAGCTTCCCAGAAGTTCCAGCTCCACATGAATAGGGCCATATTAGAAAAACTGTATGCACAGTACATGAAATGATGTAAATATGTATTAGTGGGCGTGGGGGGGTCAGGAGGGTAAATGGTGGAGTGCAGAGGGGACTGAGTAGAGAGGTGAAAGCAGTCTTTGTGTTTAGAGCAGAGCCCTCTGGTGGACCCTCCCCTCAGCGCGGGGTTGCCCAGGCCCTGTGGTGGCGGATCACAGTTAATAACTGTGCGGTGGGCTGTCAGAGGCACTTAGCCTGACGCTGGGCAGGCTGGGCCAGCCTGGGCCCGCATACACAGCCGCCTCTGCCTCCTGAGCCTGGACCAAAGCACTCAGCCATGAAGGGGAAGAGACAGAGAGGGAGAGAGAGAGAGAGAGAGACTTATACATGGACAGAGGTTGGAGAGGATGGGCGCATGACTGAGGCAAAACAAACAGAAATATTACAGGAAAACATTCTGTATGTGGGGATTCTTTTGCGATGTTTAATAAGCATGAAGAGGCTAAATAACTGGGACAAGACCAGGCTTTCCGGACACAGCTCAAGTGTCTTCCCTAAAGAACTCTGCCAGCCTTAATGCAAGAGGAGAACTCAGTCCAAGATCAAGCAGAAAGGATAGGGTCACATTAAAAAGTCTCTCTGAAAACAATACTCACATGCACATAAGTACATAGTAACAGCTTGTGCTCACTGTCAATGCTCTTGTAAATGTCCATACTGAGGAGATCCTTTCTGTAAGTAATTCCAGTGTGAGACGGGGGGCAAAATCCACACCCTTGTTTTGTACAAAAATACATTCTAAAGTTAATCCAATACGAGGCTTCATCACTTGGACAAAATCAACTTGGCCTCTCTCGAGATCACAGTCGGCAAGAATAAGTGCAAAAGGATTTGTGCAGCTATCTCTCAGTTCAGCTCAGCGGGAAATCATAGAAAAACACAAAGAGGGAAAGCGGTACTAAAAAGATTGGATGTTTGGAGAATATCTACTTGATTTGTTTAACTTGCACTGTCGAAGCAAATGAGCTTTGATTGAACATTTGAACATTGTGGATTTTGTCTCCCATCATCTGTATTAGATTGCTGATCGGAAAGGATCTCTTTAGGGCCAGTATGGACAGGAGGAAAGACTACAGTAACCAAAAACAGGTACATTTGGACATGTAAGTTTTGAAAATATGTGAACGTATCCTTTAATTTTTGAGAATTAAACACATCTACCTTACACTTCCAACATACTTCACTGAGACAAAACAGCATGTTGGTCAATGCCAAACCTTCGGCTGACGGCCATCTAATGCAGTTGCTCGACAGGGACAACAGCACCATCTCCGATGATCATCACCAAACGTTATCTGACCCTCAACAAAGACCCTCCACAAACCCTTATCTGATCCCTGCTCGTAAAGCTTGTACTCCAAATGAGGACTGTCGTGGCAATCGACCAATGAAGTCTCGTCTGATCTCGAGTGGACAGGCTGCCTTGCCTGTCTGCGAACTCCAAAGTCCAGCTCATCCCTGTTGACTAGATTAGATAACCCGGTTTTAAAGGCAGGGATACTGTTTGCTCAGTGACTCCTCTCTGCCCTAATAGCATCTGATCTAATGAGAGATTGCAGGCTGCTTGTTGACAGTGGAGACCCACACAGCGTCATGGCAATGGCCAAACAACACAGAGAAACAAAGCAGGGCTGAGCTTTAGTACCTGTAATTACCAGATAAATATCAGCCTCTCTGCTTAAAACCAGCGGCAATAAATATTATATGCTGACGTAAATACAGCTATTATAGTCTGTATTGGTTCAAATATGAAGGCTTCATGCAGACTGGACTAAAGTGGGTTGTTATCTTCATTTTGGTGGTTATTCATTAAGTATATAGAAAGACACTTAGCTGCCACTTTATTAGGTACAGCGAGCTCAAACTAATGCAGTCTTATACACCAGTCCTGATTTAGATCCTGCTTTCAAGAAGGTTATAATGTTCAGGTTTGTTAAAACTGTTTTAGAGAGGTGTTGATTCAACTTTGTGATCATTTGGAAGGATGCCACATGTTATATTATAGGGAGAAAGGGATGAGATACTTTTTACATTTGGTTATTTTACTTCAAAATGTGTTTATTTCAAATATTAGTCACTACATTATATACTAACTTAGTTATATACCTCAGGTAATTGTGTACCCATTGAAATTAAAACAAGTTCTCTTCTTGTAATGCTTTCAGAACAATGACCAATCAAAAAAAAGTTTTTAAAAAAGTGCTATAGCACAATCTGCCCCAAGGTTGGGGTGTCATGAGTCCTCTAGGGGTTAACTGCCACCCTTAAATACTGATGCATCAAAAATAAACTTTGACGTAATTTTGAACTCTATTAATGTGTGGCTTAAACTTAACATTAGTCAACAATTAGACTCATAACAGTGACACACAGAAAGTGTGTGTGTGTGTGTGTGTGTGTGTGTGTGTGGGTGTCCATTTAGCTAAAACTGTTTAATGCATGCTTAGATCAACAATTAATGCTTTTTATGACCTTGTCTTGTGGCTTTCACTGCCCTAAATTAACAGGTTGAATTAACATGTAATAATGTCCAACACATGTTTTATTTTAAATATAATATAATTTACAATTTACAATACATAATTGTATTATGTATTGTAAATTTATATAT
>OMLP01032713.1:0-25091 GCA_900302685.1 Spondyliosoma cantharus | reverse complement strand
CTTCCAAAACAATGTAGACCTCTGCATCCTCTGGCACCGTGTCTAAACCCTCCAGCAGTGCAAATACCTTCGCCTGGCCCTGAGATAGAGAGAGGTGAGAGAGGTCGAGGGGGGAAATAAAAAATAGAGATGCAAGACAGGAACAAATATTTCTGTTCCTAAAGATTTGGGCTCAAATTAGAGGAAGACTCTATTCTGATGCAGTGTTCTACATTTCTCTAAAGCACACCAAATCCCTTGACAGCATTCCTCTCAAGGGTACAATAAAACATCCCCCTCAATAAAAACAGGAATGTCTTAGTGTCTAGTGCAAAGACCTGCCCTGATCCCAACAGGGATACTTTAGGCTTCAGATCTGAGTCTGAAGAAGGTGAAATGGGCCAGAACAGTCACACTGATTTGTACGCTGATTGGCGGCCTTTAATAAAACTTTGCACATGTCAGATGTGGGTGTGCCAACATGTTGAATGCCAGCCTCACTACACTGTAACTCCTCACTTATGAGGCAAAGGATGAGCCTTTGGTTCATTGGTTTATCTAGGGCTGGGTATCATTTGACATGGTTTGGTTTGGCATACTGGAGCTGATACACTTCCTGAGTTATGATATCAGTACCAAAATGATGGAGAAGAACATACTCAAATGTAGTCGTACAACAACTTCACCTAAATAAAGTGGTTCAAAAAACTCAAGTTAAAAGGATACAGAAATCAGGGTTTACTTTTATGGTAATTACCGTTTTTTAACCAGGAAAAATCTGTGACGGCCCAACACAGGTAAATTTCTCCCGGGGCACAATTTGAATGGTATTAAATGTGGAGTAAGCTACCCTCATCCCCAGGTCGTCAAACCAGGACTTCAGGTATGTGGCTCAGACCGACCCACCCAAGGAATGAGACTCAATAATACTCTTCTGCTCTTGATTGTTGAGTCTCGTAATCAGGTCATCACATAGGACAACCACCACTTTAGGTTGGTGATGCACGGCACCTATTTATCAGCATCTATCAATATAAAACTATTTCAGCAGCTGTAAACATTTCTGAGCCCATGCTGTTTGTTTAGATGGCTGCAGTGTCTGGATATCTAATACCTGTAACTGAGCTTTATTGCAGGTCTTTTACAATTAAATATAGTGACTACACATGCACTTTTTGCTTCAGTCCCTCAGAATAAATAAAGCCTTCCGATGCCACCAGCATGCTATTTTATTGCTGCAGCTTTCCACCAACATCCAAGAAGAAATCTTTTGTAGAAGACATCGATTTGTCCACCTACAGTGGCCTCAATAGACCAGACGGCAATGCTGTCACAAGACACACTGTGTGGGTTATTCTGGGAAACAGATCAAACGATTGAAAAAGGCAGGAGCAAAGAAGACAGGTTGTAGGGAAGAAGGTACAGCAAAAATGTAAATTATAACACTGAGCTCGAATGCAATGAATATCATAGATTAGAATGGATGGTATGAGAGAGTAAGAGTGTATTTTCTATATAGTTTCTCGCTTTTTTTCTCAGGAAAGTCTATCTGATAGCCTTGCATCACCTCAACTGCTGACCTGATTTCTCATGCTATAAAACAGAGAGGTTTATCTCTTTATTTCTCCCGCCCTCTCAGAAAGAGAATCTGTGAGTAATCCATGCCCCCGTGTCTCACCTAATCCCACCTTCAGATTCACACGTCCACTGCTTTAGCTCTGCTCCTCTATTCTGTGGCACAGAGACCACTGATGAAGCTCTGCCCTTGACGGATGCACTATATGGATTTTTCTCAACCTATAATTGATCATTTCCTGCTTTTAATGGACATTACCAATAAGATAATGGATAATTATTTACAAATAATTCTTCTTTTTCTTTCTCTATTTCTTCTTCTTCTGCATTTATTGCCGTTTATCGTTAAATAATCAGCAAATTGTAATTGTGTTAATTGTATCCGAGTGTGGAGATGCTGTGCTCATTCGATGAAGACAATTTGACTTTGTATTATTGGCTCTATTTATTGGCTAATTTCATTATATCAGATAAATAGAGTCGATAATACAAATTTCCAATTATAGGGTCAATATCGTGCATTGCTACTGGCTACTAGATGAAATACTGAACGTCGGACAGTCAGCACTACCAGAGGCAAAATGGATACAAACAGACTTTGAAACTAAATGATGCTGCATTAAAAGATTAAAAGATGGACTCCACTGATTTTAGAGATCTCCTGACTTTCCCTCTAACAAGGTTAATGTTTTAGTGTTTTGGTCCAATGCTTTCACAAGTATGAGATGAACTGCCATGCATTTTCACTTTGATATCCATGTTGCACAGAGGTTTGAATCCCAATAACTTTGGTAATCTTCTGGCTTGATTTAGCGCCACCAGCAGGTCAAAGTTTCCAATTATGTAGTTAAAGTACCTCAACCTCTGTTCGATTGGCACCACATTTCATACTGACATTAATGGTTGCTAAATTATGGATCGCACAGCACTGATGCTTTGGTTTTTCATCAAATGCCTGCAAAACTAATTCAACTCCAATTATTCAATTATTAGCATGTCTTATTGCCATTTTGCTCCAAGCCTCATACAGTAAAATCAAGATTTTCCCTAAGTCTATTAATTCACTGATTCATTTGTGAATGTTTTGCCTCGATAGAAAGAAAGCAAAGCTGAGTGTGTTCCATCACATGAAATGGACAAGGTTGGGCATCCACATTTAAGGTTTCGTGACCTTTAAGTAACCTCGGGCAAAAAGAAAACAGGGTTAAACCCATGTCAAATTAGCAACATTTGTGAGTAATGTACTCCCTCTTTGATCTTCAGAAAGAATTAGTCCTTATTAATGTTTGTGCACATTGATAAGATCCCAAACTGAACCTAGTGAAAAAATATTTGACAGCAGTCCTGCCCTGTTTGACTACAGCTTGACCTTCGCAGACAACAGATCCATTCAAAGGTTTAACACGAGCAGAGACATCACAAATCAAACCGATCGCAAACACAAGTTCCTTTGAAACGCGAATAAAAAAACATCACTATCAATGAATCACAGAGTTACTGATTTGCCAGGTATGCACACAAATGACAGGCTGCTTTTGTCACTGTAGTACTGATGGATAGGACTACTTTCTTACGATGAAACTATGATTCAGAGCTCATATAATCTAACAGAAATGTTTCATTCAAAGACCAAGAAAGTCCCTGTTTGATCAAAGTGGAAAACATCAGTCTCCTGTCATCATGGCGTCCTCGTTGACCCAACTGCCAAATCTTAACTTTACAAGAACTGCATGGACGCATGAATAGAAAGCCATTCTCTTTTTCAGATATGACATTTGAGGCATTTTCGGTCGTTATAAATGAGGCTGCTGATCTAATTCCAAACTCAATTTGCAGAGATTTTCCAGACAGATAATCAACTCTTATGATTAATTGGAGGAGCTGGTTTCAAACTCGACTGGAGCACATACTCACATACAGAGGCACTCTCCTCCTGCTCAGCTTCATCTGCACGGCGACTGCGGGCAAACACGGACATTCAATCAGACATTTGAGAGACAACAAGGAAAAACTCTCAGACTCCTCGCTACTTCTTTGGTTATTTTAGTGAATCATCCAGCTCCTCTGATCCTGAAGAGATTATCAAACCTTAACTGCGCTGAAACAGGATGAGACAGGATCATCTTTTGATCTCAAGTATGAGGATAATGACTTTAACGATCATACTTTCTGTCTTGGTGAGTGGAGACACTACCAGAACACCAAATATGCCCAAATCTGATGTGCATGCAGTGTGTCTATACCTCTCCTGCATATATGTGTGTGTGTGTGTGTGTGTGTGTGTGTGTGTGTGTGTGTGTGTGTGTGTGTGTGTGTGTCTGAGCTAAACTAAGAACTCTATTGAGTTTCACTGCTGCAGGGTTCAGATCTGTTCTTAATCAGAGGCCACTTCCCAAACTGGACACAACAGCAAGCTCTTAATAACCATCTTTCAAGCAATTGCTTTCTGTGAAATCACATTATCGTTTCACATGTGCATTTCTAATTGTTTACTTAATAATTAGAACAGGCTAAATGTTGCTGTGAGGAAAAGGTAACGCACGACCAAAACCAACACCAGAGGAATGCATGCTGCTGTTTGTTTTCTAGCATTGTGACACTGAAAACATCACAATTACGTTTAGTGACACTATATTTAATATCTATATTTGAAATACAACATGCACACAGTCTTAAGAGACGTGTCTGTGCTTGTTCTTAATGATTCAAATGAACTGAACTCACACTTTCATGCTGACCTATTTAGCCACAGAATAAATGTGAGGCTTTTTTTTTTTTTACAGTGCTATATTTACCCACTCGAACGGGCCTGACATTAGCAATAATATCACAGAAAACAGACACACACACACACACAAAACGAACAAACAAACAAAAAAAAAGTCAACATCTAATACAAGGGTCAACATTATTGACGTGCCTACCTTCACAGGAGCTCAAACTCCGGCAGAGGGAACCTGGCAGCAGCGCGGTTTGAATTTTAGCAACAGACACCACAGGAGCACCTAACTCATCCTCCTCCTCCAGCTCTCTGCTGCGTCAAGTGTCGGTGTCACAGCTACAAGTTGAGAAATGGCGCTGAGTCGGTGCAGCTGCTGCTTCCAGCCTCCTCTGACACAGCATCCTCCTCCCTGTCACTGTTGATGCTTTCTGTCTTCCGTCTGCTCAAACGCAAATTCCTCTTTATATATGTGCGAGGTTGTTTTTTTTTTTTCTCTCCAGGAAACAGCGACCTCTAATGGAAAGAGGATGGAACAGCGAGAAGGATACATGTTGATACACAGTGCCTATAAAGAAGTATTCACTCTCCCTTGGATGTTTTCACGTTTGTGTTGCTTTTAGAAATGGAGTCAAGGCTTTAAAAAGAAACAGAAACCAAGAATAAGTTATGTAAAATAAGCGAGTGCATAAGTTTTGTGCTGGTAGTCTCACAATTAGTGAACGCGAGATCGCCTGAGTTCAGCGAATGTGTCTCAAGTGATTGTAGTATAAGACACAAATTTCTTGAAGGTCCAGTCACTGATTAATCAGTATTCAAGCTACAATGACACCATAAAGAGCACTCCAAGAAACTCTGGAACAATGTGAAAAGGTCATTGAGAAGCATAAGTCAGGGGATGGATACAAAATCATATCCAAGTTACTGAACATCCCCCGGTGTTCAGTTAAATCCATCAATAAGAAATGGAAAAATTATGCCACATGTGTGAATCTGCCTAGAGCAGGCCATCCTCACAAACTGAGCAACCGTGCAAGAAGGAGACTAGTGAGCGAGGCAAGCAAGATGCCCATGACTACTCTGAAGGTGTTAAAAGCTTCGGCAGCTGAGCTGGGAGAGACAGTCAAAGCTTTATGGAAGAAAGCTGGTTAAAGCTCAACTAGAGTTCACCCAAAGGCATGTGGGTCAACTGGAAGAAGGTTCTTTGGTCTGATGAGACCAAAATGGAGCTTTTTGGCCATCAGACTAGACGCTATGTTCAGCAGACACCAAACACTGCACATCACCACAAACACACCATCCCCACCGCGAAGCATGGTGGTGGCAGCAGGCCCTGGTAGATTTGTAAAGGCACAGGGTAAAACGAATGCAGCAAATTACGACATGAGAGAAGAAAAATTTTCCAGCGAGACAATGACCTGAAGCATACAGCGAAAGCTACACAGACATGGTTTAAAGACAACAAGGTGAATGTTCTGGAGTGGCCGAGTCAAAGCCCAGATCTCAATCCAAGAACGAATTTGTAGCTGGACTTGAAAAGGGTTGTTCACACTCGATCTCCGTGCATCCCGACAGAGATTGAGCAATTTTGCAAAGAATAGAGTAAATGTGTAGTGTCCAGATGTGCAAACCTGACGGAGACCTAACCACACAGACGTACTGAACTAAACACTGACTTGAAGGGGTGAATACAAAATCACTTAATTTACATTATACATCTTAAATATATTGACAGCACTTTGTAGAAATCTCTTTTCACTTTGACATTAAAGAGCTTTTTTCTTGTAAATGTTTTGTATATTGACCTTGATTCCATTTATAAAAGCAATGGAATGGGAAAACATACAAGGGGTGAATACTTTTTTATAGGGAGTGTGGATATTAATTCAAATGGTAATCATATAGTATTATGACTTTAAATGTTACTGAGTAGTGAGTATATGGTGTAATGAATACTTAAGTACCAGTAAAATTACAGATTTGACAAAAATGCTAAAATACTATAAAAATACAAGTTGAAAATGACTTCATTACAGTAATTTCAGTAGGTGTAATTAATTACCTCCACAAGTGGGAATTTAACAGTGATTTTTCAAACCATCAGAACACAATTATGATTAGTCGGTTTCAATAATACAAAGATTTATTTTTATCTGCTTATAAAACATTTGTCAAATCCAAATATAATGAAAACACAAAGCAGACGTTCACTGTGAAACCATTCATACATACAAGCGCGCACACACACACACAAATTGAAAGCGTAATTACAAAACTTCCAATAAAGCAATGCTTTACATTCACACTCTTCATACAGTAAAATGCATGTTCTTCGCTTCCTGTTGTGTTTTTCAGTCACACCGAGTTAAAACACCAGAGTGAGAGACCAGTCTCTTAAAACCTGTACCAAAATGTTTGCTTGGTGAAGTCTGAGTGACACAAAAGTCATGTCAGGAAATGTGTCTGATGTTTCAAAAAAAAGGAGGTTTTAGAGTTGTAAAAGGCACTCTAACCCAGTCTTTTCCCCCTACAAGCCTCAGGTGGCCTGAAGCTGTGCTCTTGAGGTACTTGCTCCTCCCTGAGCCAGGCCATTAGACCTGCTGGTGCCAGAGCACAGCACCTCCTTCCTGGGGAGGGCGGAGGCGAACATTGTGTCCAACATGCCCAGCACCTCCAGGAGGTCCTGCTGGTAGTCGATCTCTCTCTCCAGCAGCTCCTGCAGACGCAGCAGCTGTCGGTCTACAACTGCTGACTGGCCGATTACTGAGTGATAGATGTCCAGGATCATTTCCGCCGCCGTTACAAGGACCGGAGCAAACCTAGGGTCAACCAAGTTCCTGGAGAAAAACAAAAAATGTTGAAGTATTCGTGCAGCAAAATACATCTGTCCAATTTGATGCAAAAGTTATCACATCGTGTCTGTACTTCAAGATTTATCTGCATCGTACCCTATGAGGAAGTTGAGCAACTGGGACAGTCCCTGTTCATCTCTTCCTGCCAGAGCGTTGTTCAATGTTCCTCTTCGATCCAGCTCCTTTATAACAGCAACTGTGATCTCTGGCTTCCTATGTCTTGTCCATGTCTGCAAGTAAAATATAATATACTTTTATATTAATACCTGAAATGTTTGTTTTTGATTGAGAGCAGCTGCAAGGGTCACTGCTTTACTTAACTTAAAAATGATCAACCTCAAAAATGTTATACCAACAGATTTAACCTGCTGCTAATGTCAAACACATTTTTACCTCCAGGGCTGTATCCAAAGCCTTTGATACATTGAATTTCTTGAGTTGCTTGTCGTATTTGGCCAAATGCTGCTTAACTGGCTTACTGACGAGATAATCATCCTGGAGAAAAGACAAAGAACCACAAAATGAATTTAAAATAGTCTGAGAGAAATAGAAAACAATAATAATCACTCAGCAGACCACATCATGACTCAGACAGTCAGCCTCAGCAACTGCATGTTACTTGGTGTAAACAAACCTGTTTAGGGACGTAGTTCTTCCCCTTCACAAAAACACGATATGATGGTCGTCGCCTCTGTTGACCAGAGATTTCCTTTGACTCTTCTGGGCTTTTCCTGTGTTTGATACTCAGGATACTGTTGGTCATACCCACGACAATGGACTCATCATCCGGCTGAGGCGGAAAGACATATTCACAGAGTTAATACCTTCCTAAAGTTAAGTTCACCATCAAATATGAAAGACAACAGTAGAATGTGATGAAAGGTTGAATTTATTTTCTTACAGCTAAGGCCAAACTGAGGATGGAGGCAGCGTAGTCAAAGTTGTGGACCACTTTATAGTTGGTTGTGTTATACACCTTCACATGCCTGGAAAACAAACAGAGGCTCTGCGTTAGTTAAGGTTCTTACAAGTTCACATAAGTATGCATCTGACTAATGGTGTGGCCTTGGATTTCCATAGTTTCGAAAATGTTTCTTTGTCCTTTATGTCAGACGTGCATACTGTACCCCGTACCTGTCCAGGGAAGCTGACAGCAGTCTCTGTCCGTTGGTGCTGAGACACAAACTTGTGACAGTTTTGTGATGGTTCTTCAGAGACACAAGTGGCTGGCCTCCTTTCAGCAGATCCCACACTTTCACATAGCGCCCACCTACAGAAAGTGATGGAGAGAAAAAAAATGTTCACACCACTGTGGATACATATCAGTAACTATAATTTTGCATGCATCCATTTGCAGGGAGAGACTCATGTACAAGAAACAATTTTACAATTAAGCTAATTTTATATTACCTACTTGTTTTATATCCTAAACAAAAACCTGGCTCAGTGTTAATAAGGCTGATGACTCCAATAACTTCACATTTTGAATGTTCTGAGTGAACATGAGGATTATACTGCTGGGTACCTGCAGAGACAAGCAGACCCTCAGAAGGATAGAGCAGCAGACTCTCTACTGGCTGACCGTGGTCCATGGTCATCACACTCCTATCCACTCTTGCATCAAACAGTTTCAGTGTGTGGTCATAAGATCCTAGGGGGGGAAAAAAAAACATCAATTTGTCACACAAAAACAGACCAAGCTCCTTCATCCATTCACTCATCCTTCCATATACAGTGTCTGCAACTAAAGCACCGCATCTACAGTGCCATTACACAGACTACCCTTTCTGGTTACTAATGACTTTGCATATTAATTATTAAATATTCTAGGTATACAAGTGACTTTGTATGATTTAAAATTTAAAAATGTTCATATGCATTACTTTTTAGCTCAAATTATAGGGAGACAGTGGAAAATGAAATTATTTTGTATAAAATGCAAAAATCATGAATCTATAATAAACCTGGTGGCGGATGGGGGGCAAATGTTGATTTTGACTGTTAAATTGGTTTAATTTAAATGTCAGTGACAGCATGTATTCATTAAGTCTACTGGCTACAAAAATGGTTATAATATATATATAATTCTGAATGGATTCACCAAACCCTGATGCCAATTGTCCAGAAAGTTAATTTCCTCTCCTCCTGTTTACTTTATCACATGTAAAAAAAAAAAAAAGAAAAGGTAGCTTCCATCTCACCTGTA
This sequence comes from Spondyliosoma cantharus, assembly GCA_900302685.1. Classification (NCBI taxonomy): domain Eukaryota; kingdom Metazoa; phylum Chordata; class Actinopteri; order Spariformes; family Sparidae; genus Spondyliosoma; species Spondyliosoma cantharus. The sequence continues at coordinate 15,760 of OMLP01032713.1, read as the reverse complement.
ATAAAAAGATCTCTGTTGAGTTTGCTTGTGACACCACAGCGGATGTAATCCGTGTGTTCTTGGTAGGTGTTGAGCTCAGTGGAGTTTGGGATGTCCCAAAGTCGACAGGTGTAGTCGTCTGACCCTGTGAGGATCTGGTAACGGTCTGAGGTGAAGTCTGTTACATGGACAGCCCTGAGCAGAGATAAAATGGGACAAAAATGTACATCACTTCTCTTTGAAGCCCAGATGTTTACAAGTCTGTAAGATAGTTTGCAGGTTGTCAGAATACTTGAGATCATCATGAAATTCAGTCGATGGATCACTCAAGAAATCATCATTCAACAACTCCTTTACTGCACGTCAGTCAGTCAAATTCAGGGAACAGGGAGATGGCTTAGAATGACGGGTGAATGGCATTTTAGTTTTGCTACAGTATCATGAAAACACTGTTACATATGCAGATACTAACCTATGCAGTATGTAGCCTTTCAGGCCCTGGTTCTACTAACTGACTGAAGAAGTGAAAACTCAAATTGTATTACGTAGCTGTTTAAAAACTACGAGCAAGCATAAAACAGTAACGTATTTATTTAATTGTTTATCTTGAAGTATTCTATATTTATTTTAAAATAATGAGAGAAATAGAAAACCTTATAATAGAAACTTTACAACACTCAGTCTGCGGGTCAGAAGAGCACATCAATAACATGATTTGACAGCGACACGTGGGATACCTACTTTGTGTGCCCTCTGAACATCCTGAGTGCCACCTTGCCGCCGACATCGAACAACCGGACCACAGAGTCCTCACATCCCGCTACAAGCAGCTGACCGTCTGACCTGAATCTCCCACTGTATGCAGTGTCCTTAAACCGTGTAAATGTCTTCACAGGCTCCTGGGAGAATGGCCCATAAATGTGGACCTGTAGACGAAACCAGTGTAAGATTGACAAGAAATCTCCGGCAAATGCTGCACACGTAATTGGAACAACAATGGTTTTGAGGAGGTGAAGAAAGAGATGCAAACATACTCTTGTGAATGCTGTCACAGCAAAGTTATGTGGAGCCACTGGGGAGAAGTCTATGTGTGTGACTGCTCCAAACTCTTTTATCTGGACCGGAGCCTGTACGGAGAAAAACAAAGACAAACTGTGAAGATCGTCGCTTCTCTGTGAAACCCAGACGTTTATAAGTCGGTAAGATGGTTTGCGGGTTGTCAGACTACTTGAGATCATCATGAAATTCAGTCGATGGATCACTCAAGGGATCATCATTCAACCATTCCTTTACTACACATCAGCCAGTCAAATGCTTCCTGCATCAATTAACAGGGAGATACCTTAGAATGACGGCTAACTGGAAGATTGGGAAACGAAATTCAGGATGCTAAAATTTCACTAAATGAACTTGACTCACCTTGTAGTTTTTCCAGTATAGTGTGTCTTGTGTGACTTTCTCTCCAAGTTTAGGATAGACTTGGATTTTCGTAGGTTTAAACGAAGCCATGTCTGTGGCGGTCACTCAGTACTCTTTATCTAGTGGGATACAGAAAATACAAATGTTAAAAGATATAACTAAGAATTTAGCAGGAGATATGACACCTTGCCTAGTGATTAGCTTAACTAATGTCGTTTATTAGAACACAGCCGGTAAAAAGAAGGCATCATACAAAACTATGTAATCAGTGAAGGCTAAGCTAACGAACTCACTATTTCCAGACATTCCATATAATCACTTAAGTTTAAAACTGCGCATAGAGAGTTCAAATATATGTACACAGTGGACCATTTCCTGATGGGTATAATTACACATAATGTTACTGGTTCGATAACAAAAGCGGTTTATTAGACAAATACTCGAGTCAACGTGTTCGGGCTTACAGCAAAACTTAGTTAGCACACTGCGCATTAGCCGGCTAGCATTTCCCACTAATTCGCAATGTGGTTGCTCTCACCTTTGGACGAATAGGTCCAGGCGTGCAGTCTTATTTTCGTTTTAAGTACAATGTGTTGAAATTAGATGATGCCGGTATTGGTTGTCCAAGAAAACCAAAAGTTTCTCATTTTAAATAATTATCACGTTGCCTCTCGGTGCACAGGAGGACGCCATGATTACAATCGTGACGACTTCCGCTCTGAATGGCGAACCTTTATTGTTCACGGGGGATTGACAGTTTACGCCTTTACTTCAAACACTTTTTTCTTATTTTTAAAAATGTATTCTAAGTGAAACTGGTTTTGTTTTTCTTTATAGGACTACATATTAATTATTGGGGTAATTTTTTTTCTTCTAGTAAATCTACTTTTAGATGAAACCCAAGAGAAATCTTGTACTGATTTTGCCTACTTATGTTTATTAATGTCTTTAATTGCTATTTGCTATTGCTATTATTTTAAGCGGTTATTAAAATATAACTAGCGCTAAAATAGATAGATAACTAAATTAAAAAAAAAAGGGTCCTTCCAAAAGTATAAGAGTTCGCTGGTTTTAGTCAAGCAGGTTTCATTTGGGACGTGCCTGTAAAAATCTATTAACGCAGACGTGACGACAAGAAACTTAGAAATTAAGATTTAAAACACACTATAAATTAAATTAAGAAAAACTGCGGCCACATCCGGAAAGATAGCAATCTGAGTGCGTCACTTCCGGTGTTCCCTCCTTTCTCCCAGCCTCTACCGACTGTGTGGCCCGCGTGTTTACACACTCCCAGGTCAGTTGGTGTCTCTGTAGCGTTTTAAGTTGTCTCACTCTCATACCGTTTTTGCCTATTAAAGACGGAACACTTATTTTTTGCCACGTTACGTTTTAGAAGTGTGTAGAAAAGGTCAAGTATACTTGAATGGCAGCATCAGTTTGAAGGGGCCTAAGCTAACGTTAGCTGTTTAGCCTGGCTATCAAACTAGCCGGCAGTTGCCATACATTCCTCGAGCCCGAGTTAATAAATTAACTTTCTAGTGTCGGAAGCTGAAAGATCAAGTATTAGCCCAAAGCAACATCTCCACGGGGAACGCCTACACAATTTGGCCATTTTAGCTGTTCGCTAATTGATTAGTCTTTGCTTCGGAGAACGCTGTTAACTTAGGCTGATCACCTCTGTCTGATTCATGCAGAACTTGAGTCCAGACTGAAAAAGTGTGCAGCTATTTTGGGGGTTCTGGCAGCTGTGAATTCTTGTTAGTTTGCTGTGCCAAAAGGCCAAACAGCAGGGGGGATTTGGGGGGAGTTTCAGTTTTGGCACTGAAATTACAAATCCCGGGTTTCCAGTCAACTGTTGAAATCACACTTCATCAGTACCCTTGTCCATATTTGTCTATCTCTAATTATCATATCACGATCAAATTATTAGTGTGCAATGACTTCAGGGAAATTACTTCAATTATGTCAAGTGTGAATTATTATTTTTATTTTTTTCCTGATTACTGAAGTTAGTGAACAAGTATTACATTTGCTAAGGTTTATGTGCTGTGTCTTTGTCAGATGAAGGAGTCGATAATGAACCAGGAAAAGCTCGCCAAACTGCAGGCGCAGGTCCGCATTGGCGGCAAGGTGAGCTGGAGTACATGCTGACAAATTAATTAAAGGAAATGGTTTTCTATGAGCCCTGGCCAAAGGTTATGTTAGGTTCATTTATTATAGCTCATTCTTGTGCGTTGTAGGGGTCAGCCCGCAGAAAGAAGAAGGTGGTGCACAGAACTGCTACAGCAGATGACAAGAAGCTGCAGTTCTCCCTCAAGAAACTGGGAGTCAACAACATCTCTGGCATTGAAGAGGTACAACAAATTCTGTCTGAAGTGAACAGAAAGAAGTAGGCAGACAACCCTACTTCACAACAATCATGCTCTTGGGTCAGCGTTATCTACTTGATGATAGTGTAATAAATGTAGCATGATATAAAAGGCCAGATTTATAAGCATTATAATCATTTCATCTGTAAACATGGCGTTGTATCATTGACTGGACACCAGCTGTGGACTAGTCAGCAACAGAAAAAAATAACACAAGTTTTTTGAAAATTAGAGTTTTCTTGTCCTTTGTTCCCCACTTCATTTCCTTTTGTGTATTCCACTTTAGGTGAACATGTTCACAAACCAGGGGACAGTGATCCACTTCAATAACCCAAAGGTTCAGGCCTCCTTGGCAGCCAACACCTTTACAATCACAGGGCATGCCGAGAACAAGCAGCTCACAGAAATGCTCCCAGGAATCCTAAACCAGCTGGGTGCTGACAGTCTGACCAGCCTCAGGAGATTAGCAGAGAACCTGCCAAAACCAGGTAGCCACAGCGCTCTATACTGATCTCTTTGAATGTGACAGTAGTCTTGTGTGCCTTCTATCAACACTTGGCTTTTGATTCTTCTTCCCATTCACAGCTGGAGACAACAAAGCCCCCATGGTTTCTGTTGAGGAGGAGGACGATGAGGTTCCAGGTTAGAACAATCACACATCCCCTTTTAAGACAAAGAGTCGCAATAATTTGTTCTGTAGCATTAATATAACCACATTTTTATCAGTCAAGAACCGGCTCTCCCTGGCATGTCTTATTGCATGGGATGTATATGCTCTTATTGGGTTGAAGAAGTTTTGTCTCAATGTATCTTAATGTGTATTTAAGATTATAGAGGCGCCTGTCCCCGACAGAATTTCTGGATTCATTCAGATTGCTCATATTTTTAATTATATTTATATAACGTAATTAGGTTTTTTATTTATGGGATATATAAACATTTTGCTTATTTAAAAATGTCCTTAACTTTATCTGTTACTGTGTTCTGTCCTCCACCCTTTCGTCCCCTTTTTCATTTTCAGATCTTGTTGAAAACTTTGACGAGGCATCAAAGGACGAGGCGAACTAACAAACACCAGCAAACATTTCAAAGCTCCTCCTGACTCGCCGTACTTCGACACAGCAGCATTTTGTATTTGTTCATCTCTCTCTCTACAAACAAAAGTTGCTTTTTAATTGTGACCTTGACAATTGGGCTAAATCAAGTAAAATTGACTTTTTATGGCTACTGTTACCCACCCTTTTGTCTGATTTGCCTCATTCTGCAATACAAGTGAAATTATTTAATTCTGTGGAATGTGCAAACCTTTCTTTCTCACGCTGCCTCTCCTGCATTATGACGCCCACACATCAAACATGTATTGGTGGAATAAATCATTTAATAAAGATTACATTTACATTTCTCAATTTTTATTTTTTAAGTGCCTCACTTTGTTGTGGTTTTTGACACTCAGATTGGTCCCAGTTTTCTAAATATTTACAGGTGGTTGGAATGTAATGGGAATATACCAGAGAAAACACTGTGCAGTTAATTCAGCACATGTTGTCTGTAAGTGGAGGCTTACACTGGACCTCTGATAAGTACAGTTATGCTTTGTGAAATCAGAAACATTGGATGGACTTCAAAGCCTGACGTATATTTTTACGTGTGTATGTGGTGAAAATAAGCTTGAAAAGAACAGTCCTGTGCAGTTAAATGAGATGTGCAAATATTAGTCCCGTGAGTACTGCAGCATTGCTTATTTTGAAATGTGTCTGTTCCATGATACTGAAAGCTGAAAAACATGGCAGAAACACTCCCAGTGTAGACAGTCAAGCTGTATAATTCAAAGACAGGCCAGTGCTGCTGATCCAAAGAGCCGAAGTTTAGTAGTTGCTGTGTGTGTCGGCGCTCTCCTTCATAAAGCCCCACTCCAGACACCCAAGTGTCTTTGGTTTGGTACCAACCAGCAAAAGCTCAAGCCTCCTTCACATGGACCTCTTTAAAGGGAAACTTCACCAATTTTACATATCAAAATGTAGTAAAAGTAGTATAAAGTATTTTGGGGTTCCAGACACATGTGATCTGATAATTTGCCTTCAGTGCATTGTGGGTAATTCAGATGCCAGGTTTTGAAAAGCAATAAGAATTTGTGGAATATAAAAGGTGATATCTCTGTTTCAGCAGTATCGATTCTGATCATTTGTTTCTTACTATGCCTACCAGGTTACTCTTTTTTCATATGAAATGGTTTGCCAGATCTGTCAGACTTTGTAGCTTTTCTCTGAATTTGTAAATAACTGAAGCAATATATTACGTTTTCAAAATATAATGTTCCTGTTCAGAGGGTTTTACATCAAAACCAAGGTAGCCCTATGTCTGGCATCAAACATGAGGTAGGGTCACCCACCAGTGCTCCTGACTGATTGTCAATATCTTGCCAATCCAGCAAGGGAAATAATAAATTTAACTGTAACACGTGGGTTTCATGTAGAAAATGATCCCAAAAAGTACTCTGAATCGGGAAGAATCCCTATAAACTGTTAGAGTGGGTGCTGAAACTGTCATTGAGCCCACGGTGGCGCAGCCTTGGGGTTATTTCATCCTCTTGACCGATGACTATGACCTGACTGTCAGGATGTTGCAGAGTGCTGAACATTGTGTCAGCTAAAAGAGGGAAATGATTTCATATGCAAGTGACGCAGAGTCAGCTGGGATGTTGTGGCTCTGGTAACATTTATCCATCTCGTTTAGAGAGAAAAAAGAAGTTGTGTGACAAATTGATCTTTAAACTAGAAAGTGCAACCACTATTGAGAATGCACTTCCAGCTAAATTGAAACTTGAAACAAAACTGAAATGAATTTCAGTATATAAAAAAACATCACCAAATTCATAGTATTATTATTATTAGTAGTAGTAGTAGTATTACACTTTTCAACACTACACAGTTGTGTCCCTGTGTGGTCAATTCTCAGTACGTCCACACTACTGAGGTTAGCTTTTACAACCCTGTACAACACATTCTCTCCTCCATAAGGGGATCAGCTTGTATATTTACCTGCTCTGTTTTCACAAGTTGGACTATGTGATAAGTGATGTATGTGAACAGTTCAAACTGTTTATGTTGATATTGATAATATCAATAACTTGATATGCCACTGCAGTCACTGTAGTCAAATAAACAGAGATGTGGTGTGAGAGGTAACTCGAGGAGCTGCTCTACAACATGAATAATGCTATTTATGCTTTTAAGGAACTGAAACCTGAAACCAACTATTTATGTTTATATGACCTAACAGGTTTAGCAGAATTCTAGGTCAGCAATGTAGTTAAACCATGTGTGTCAATACTTGTTAGATGTTAGATTCTATTAAATATACAGTATCATTTAATTAACCTACTTAACTGCGAGGGGGCAAAGAGGAATTATGGAAGTACCTCACACACAGCTCAACACATGACAGGGTCGCCTGATTTACGTGTGTGTGAGAATAAACACATGAGCTAAATGTGTTTTTCTCGACTGATAGCTTTAATGTCTTGCTCTTTCATATTTGACATTTGGTAGAAAAAAATCGGATTGCCCCGTAACTAACTAAAGTCATGGGCTGGGAAAGTCCTGTCACCTCTCCCTTTGCCTTTTCCTGTGTGAAGCTTTATGTGTGTGCATGCATGTGTGCATTCTCTGGAATTCTAGGGACATCAGATATCCTCGCATCAGTGGTATGGTGGGGAAAAACCTCTGAAGGGAGATCATTCTGTTTGGTCATGTCTTTGTCCAAGATAATGTTGGGTTGTACCTGGGATTTAGGTCCAGGATTAAGGGTTAGAAATTAGATTTATGGTCAGGGAAATTGTATCATTAATGTGATTAATGCAAAGGCTGTTAATATCTCTTCTAAACAATCCCTCTTGCGGTGCTCCAGCTAATGGTATTTTAGCATTATCGATGAAAAAGGAGTATTCATTTTGTTCAGATTAACAAATTCATTGTTTGGGCTACAAAGTGATAAAAACACAATCTCCCAAAAAATTTGGTTTTGTGTGAGCAACACCTCAAAATCCCAAAATCTTTGATTAATTACTTTTATTGAAGACAAAACACAGCGGAAGTTCATATTTTCGAAGGAGCAATCAGTGATGTCTTTTGACATGTTAGATAAAAAAAAATACTGTAAATACCGAGAAAAAGAAGATTACTAGAGCAGATGGACTAACAATTATCTCTATAAATTGCATCCCAATTTTATATGTTCTGTTGTCAAATGTATCATTGTAACTGATGTCCATTTTGTTTAGTTCTCAAAAAATTGCATATCAAGTGTGTGCCGGGGGTGCTTGGGTGTGTCCAGCTGTGTGGTTTTTCTGATCAGATGATTTAGTCTTCTGTTTTAAGGGCAAACCCCCACCCCACTGCACACCCACACTTTAACACCTCTTATCTTCATCTCAGTCTTTCGAAACTCGCTATTTACAAATCGTTTCATGCAAAACATAGAGGAAATGCCCTGACTGCCACCTCTGTCAATGGTCCTCTTATCAGCTTATTACATCTCTCCGTTTCACCTCCAAAGGGGCCATTTCGATGGCCGTGGTGATGATGATGATAATGATGACGGCATGCAGGATTCATAGATATAAATATGATGCTTCGTGGACAGTTGAAGCATACGATCACCAGGATTGCTACAACGCAACTTCTGCTCTTGATTTTTTCATCACATCACTTCAGTGTAACTTCATTGAGATGGTAAGAACTAAACTGCTGGGGGTCAATAGATGTTTAATAGATGGCAGAATGGGGTCATTTTTACCCATTTTGTCAACTTAAAGTATTGAATTGAAATGTCCCATGAACAGATTGTCATTTTGTTTCTCAGTTGAATATGAAATGAACAGTAATATCTAGCAAACCCCGGCAGAATTGCTCAATTGCTGAATTTTTCTCTTGCTATCTCTCAGGGGGCTTTGTCATTGTGGATATTTGGACTTCTGTTCATCAGCCTCACAACAGCACATGAGCTCAACCACTTTCCAGAAAATTGTATGTATTATTTATGATCCACATATTGTTTTCTGGCACTATTTTTTTTTCTATATATTGACTGTTTCTAAACCTGTTAACTTGACACATTTTTGTCCATGTGTGTCTCCTTTTATCTATGTTGGTGCAGTTGTGGAGGCAAAAAGGGGTGATTCAGTCACACTGACCTGCCATTCAACGACCGACGAAGCTGTCACATGGAAGGTTCAAAGCGAAGAGATGGAGGATGTCACGTTAGAGGACAACATCAGGCAGGTTGGTCAGAATCTGGTCTTGACGGACGTAGATACACCCAACCTGGGCCAATACAGCTGCTGGAGAGAAGGAGAGATGTTATCATCAACCTATCTACTGCTGCTGGAGGCTGAAGAGGAAGATGAGTCGGGTGAGATACACTTGTTTCCTTTTCCATTTATACTCCTCTTCACATACTGTAAATTGCAGAAGTCTTTCAAAGTTGATGAGTCTTAAAACTCTCTGCGTGTCTGGCTGGGTGGAGTATTTCTCCGTCTAGAGGATGACCCTGAAGGTTGACACAAGATGAATGTCTCACATTTGGTGAAATATTCGCCTCTTCAGTGTGACAACGTTCAAACATTTTACACTAAACTTGTGTTCATTCTCATTTTGGTTCTTAATAGATCCCATCCAATGTCGGGCGAAGTCTTATGACTGTACCTTCAGCTGTAAGTGGACCGAGAAAGAACACAAAGCAGTGCGCCTCGGACTGGGCGAGAACTGGTGAGGAAAAAAAACAACTAATTACAATAGAGAGGCCAAATATTGCATAATGGTTCATAACGACAGACCAACAAGCAAATGCTGTTACGGTCTCAGTTACATATGTGATTCAGTGTCAGTTTCTCTGCTTGCCTCCGTAGCAGTGAAGGTGATAAATCATGTCAGTGGATCAGCAGCAGAGAGCAGCTCCGGGATGGGGGATTCCAGTTTGAGCTGGCCCACTCCCTCTCCCCTTACGCTGAGGAAAGCACCATGCTGATTGTCACTGCTGAAGCCATCAGTGACCTCTCCATCATCAGGAAAACCAAGAGATTTTATCTCAGAGACATCGGTAAGCTGAGTGAGACTGAGCTGCACTAAAGGCATTAGACAGAAGGTTATTAAGATTAAACAGTTAACAGCATCTTCTGCCAAAAAAAAACACTGATTAGGTTAGTTTCAGTTATTAAGAAATTGGCCTTGAAGGATGAAATCATATATTTTAGTAGAAATGAGTGGTGTTTGGTTCCATTGTTCAGTAAAAGGAACTTTCTAAAAAAGTAAAATGGTTTATTCTGAACATTATCAAGATACATAAAGGTCAGTGAGAAAAGGAGAATATTTTCAGATAAACAACTAGAGCTGCAACAATTACTTTTTTTAACATTTGCAGGTTCCAGCTCCTTAAATGTAGAGATTTACATTTAGGCTCTGGAAAATTGTGATTAACATTTTTCACATGTGTTTTTTGGGGGGGCGAAATTTTATAGACTAAAAGGATTCATTATCACAATCATCGACAGGCCAACTGTCATATAAAGCTCCAATGTATAGAAATTGGCATTTTGAGGCCCCCCCAGAAATAACTTGAAAATGCAATATCAAAACTCAAGTATTAAAAAGTAAATGAGGCCAATATTAGCAGTCCGATCATTACTCATCTATATTATTTACAGCTATACTTTACTGATTCCTTACTGACATTTTTTTTCTTTCCTGTCCAGTTCAACCTGATAGTCCCCAGATTGTCAAGTGTCAGGAAGGGGAGCAGGACCTGAACGTGACCATCAACCCACCATCCAGCTGGTCGTCTCCTCACAGCTTCTTTAGACTGGAGCACGAGATCGAATACGTGTTGAAAGACAACGGCGAGGTACGTGCAAGCTTGTCTGTGAATGCTTGATGTGTGTCATTCTATCCATTGCATTTGTTTATTTGTTTGTTTTTCTCACTGTGTGACCTGTCTTACTTTAGCACCAAACTTCTTCAACTGCTCTGGTCCCGAAGAGTGTCAGCATGCTGAGGGTTCGATCCAGAGACCCGCTGGTGCCCTCTGCCTGGAGCCAGTGGACTCCCTGGAAAAATGTAACCTACTGATGTTATCTGAATGCATCACTTCTGCTCCTGCTCTGTCTTTGTTCTCATATTGTGTGTCTACACTGTCCTATCATGTCATCTCGCCTACTGTGTTCGTACAAGTTACACACTGACGGCCAAGACATTAACACAGCAATCCCCAGAAGCTCAGTAATACGTCCATACTGCACACATTTGTCATACGTCTTTATTTATTAGTGAACTCAAACTATTTATTATATTATATTATATTTTTATTTATGTTAAAATCATACACGCCATTATTGTCACACTGTAACATCCTTGTGAGGACTAATAGAGGTCCCCTCCCAACGTCATGTTTACCTCCCAATTTACACCCAGACAGCTCCGTGAATCAGTAGTATCTAGTAACATGAAGTAGTAATATGAAACTCTATCTACCAGGAAATAAAGGGCTGATAAAGTTTCACGGGGACAAACCTTTGTCTCACTTAGTATGCAGTTCCACGCATCCGCTCACACAGTTTGTTTCTTGTTGCTGTTATTTCTGTATGTGTTATAAGTGTGTTGGCGTTTCTGTGTATTTCGGTGGTTTGGTGCTGTACACATCAAATGGCTATTAAAAGAGCTTTGTGCTTCCTTCCTTATATATGTTCCTTTTTTCATTTTCATGTGTTGCTCATGTGTGTGTACACCTACAGACAAATAGAAATTCCCTTTCGATATGATGCATCCCACATTTATGTGCATTGGGGTGGACAAATTACTATAAATATAATTAGTTGCGTGTTCGAACTGAATGTTCCTTGACAGATTGAATTGCGGAAGTCACTTATAATAAACAATAGAGCCTCTATGGCAGAAGTATTTTAAAGAGGAAATGATCCAAATTACTCTTTATTAAAGACCAAAGGCTATTATTTGTTTGTCAGCATTAATACTTTTTTTTTTGATGCAGTATTTAAACTTGTTTAGGTAGTAAAAGCTGTAATTACATGTCTGGAATCTAATGGAGAGAATAATAATAAGAGGAGACAGTCAGGCTGACAATGACACACTCTCACAAACATTCTTACGGTCGGCTACAGAATAATGCAAATGTTGTTTGCTTTTTTACATATTCATATCATAATCTGTTAGTTATACATTTTTGTGAACGATAAAGGCCATCTAAGGCACCAACTATAGCTAACAAACAGCTTAATGCAGCAACGTTTATCATAGTTGCACCTGTTTAACCTGCCAGATTTGTTATAGGTGACAAATGCACTGAAGCATAGCTGGGACTATGGCATACGTTCCTTTCCACAGTTGCATGTTCCATATTTTTCTTCTTGTTTAGTGAATAAAAAATGTATTTTAGCAGATACATTTTGTATATTTATTCATTATAAGTGAGATTAAAATAAATATGAAAATAAAAAATTTGGTTTAGATTGCCCAAACCTTAAAAAGAAGAATCAAAGTACTTGCCGACAGTTTATTTGGCTTGTAGCTTGAGCAGTAAGTGACACTTTTATGTATAGAAATAACATGCTCCGGTGTAAGAGTAATGTTCTATTCTGTGGCACTGAAAATGACAGCGATGTAACTCACAACTGAAGTTTTTTTTTCAGACCCTAATCTGTCGTTAACTTATTACAGGTGAGAAAAGGGAAAAAGAACCCATGCCATTGCAAAAACAAAGCAAAGTCTTGCTGTCCAGAGTTGCCATCGGGGAGCTTGAACCTCTGCAAGAAGAGAGGGAAGAAAAAAAGGAGCAGAAATGCTGAGGGGAACCAGACATCTTAAAAAGATGGTGTTCAATAAAAAGACGCCTCCCAAGTGGGATCGTGCTGGTGTACAAAAACCTTTTAATTGGGTGTTAAATGGGGGGGAAATATTTTGGATTATACATTGATCTGTAGGAAGTGATACAATTGTTCCTCTTAATTCATGTCAAGTACTTGAACACTTTGCTTGTAGTCCCAACTTTACTTGTGTGTTGTGTTGAGTCTAATGCAGCAGCCGTGCAATAAATCTATACAGTCATGAAGGCTGTAATGCTCAGTCCTGATGAACATTATAACATGCTCTGTTTGTATTCTCTTCCATTACTATTATTGTGCATTTCATGTGTTGCTTGAAGGGTGAATTTGTGGTTATTTGTTATTATTATTTGGTACCATAACAACAACTTCTCTGGGTCTGAACATTGTTGGAAACATTTGGTATCATTTAAGTACGGAACACAACGCCATAAACAACAAGCGTCTTGTTGACATATCAATGCAGAAATGTTACATACTATATCTTTAAGACCTTCTTTATTTATTCATATATAATAAAAGTATCACTTTGGTAGGTAACACGTTACAATCCACATCACCGGCCAAAGTGAAGTGTTTATTGTTTTGACATAACTGTCATAACAATAGTACACTACTTAAATATCATTAGTAACGCATTATATTACTCCGTTACCGCTAAAAGAAATATATTACTGTTACCCACAACACACAAGTTGACCTGTAATGACTGAGTAGATGAGTCTTGGTTCGGTGTGATGGCGTTTAACGTCCCCTACAACTTCTGTAGTCTCATTCAGCCACTTGTCAGCAGCCACCATTTTAAGACAGGTAACAAAACATGTGAATATCTTTAGCCTGCAGTAGCCACAGACCTTATTTCAGGCATTTAACTGAAGATAATTTAGAAAGAATAACTGATTTAGAGACAAGGGAACAGGTTGTGCAAAAATGCTAATGGTCTTTCGGGTTTAAGGACTACAAACTGCACCACTCTGGAGGGGGGGGGGGCAGCTGCAGCCCTGCGGCCCTGGAGTCGCTCAATCCGCCTTTGCCAGATACGCATGCGCATTAAACGAAGCGCGGAAGTAGCTGCAGCTCTGTTGTGCACTGACAGCAGACCTACAGCTGCATATGGACAAAAACCCGCTCTCACGTGCACCACCACGCTGAATTCTCGCCTGTGTAACGTGGAGGGGGCTTCGCAGATGTCTTGAACATGGCGAAGGTTGTTCGGACAGCAGCTGTGGTTTTATACCTCTGGAGTGTTTTCATGCAGTTCAGTCGCCTGTCAGGTGAGAGTGAGGGGAGGAGGCAGGGTGTAATGCTGTAAACACCTCATTAAGCTAACAGAGGGCTCTCAGACGCATGCTAAGGTGATTCGCCCTTTGTTTAGCCGCACGCTGTCATATTCCCCGTGAATCTCCGTCACATATCAATGTGGTTGACCAACACCGACTTCATACTCACGATGCAGTAATTCACATGTCGGAGAGAAAAGCCCGACGTTTTCCTTTCTTTCTTTCTGTGTGGTCTGCTTCAGGTCTGGGGATCAATGAACTGCTTTATTTCCGGGTGATCAGTCCAGAGGAGATAGGGTACATCTTCAGTGCAGCACCTGCTAAAGACTTCGGAGGAGACTTTGTCAGTACTCTGCCCTCCTCTGAATTTCACTCGTCTCAAGCCTCAGATGTTTATTCACCATGTAACACCCCACTCTCCCCTCTCTCTCCCTTTGTCCACCAGACATCATCCTATGATGAGATTTTCCTAGTGCCAGCAGACCCGGCAGATGGCTGCTCAGACCTGAAGGACGGCGAAATCATCCAGGGACAAGTCATCCTGGTGGAACGAGGGTATGTTCACACCTGTACAAGCCGTAGATATCAGTGGAGGCCGTGGTGAAGCTGTGGCCTGAGATCAAAATGTAAGAACTAAAGAGGTTTGGCAAGTAAGGCAACTCCTTGTAATATCCTGTTCGAGGTTTTTTTTTATCATAGATGCAAATCAAGTGTTCTCACTATAACACACTTCGGCAAAAACAAAAACATTTAACTTTATGGGTTGATGCAGTTTTTTCAGAACCGACTGCACCCGCAAACATGAGTTATTGACTCCTAGCCTTCAGTTGTAAAGAATATAATTACAGGCATAATTGCAGTTAGCCAAGAGACTAATGTATCATATTGAATATCCAGTTTGAATTACACTTGGGACCTCATTTTTTTGTTTCAAATATTTTTATTGAATCTTTCACATGTCATCCATCAAGCAATTTTCCTTCACTTTGTCTTTTGTTTTTTTGATTGAACACAAAGGGAAATAAGAAGCAAATAAAAAAAATAATAATAATAAAAAATATATGTAATAATAATAATAATGTGCATAACATGCAGGTTGTGTTTCAAATCAACCAATTTCAGCCTTTTAGGTAGGAGATTAAGGGGTGCCAAACCTTTTCAAACTCTCCAAGTTTGTCCTGAAGAATGAATCTTATTCTTTCTAAGTGCAGAGTGCCTGTCAGCTCAGTTAGCCAGAGTTTTACTGTCGGTACTTCCTTCTTCTTCCAGAACAGAAGAATGAGCTTCTTAGCTGTAAGGAGCCCATAGGATAAGAGATGTTTGTGAGCTACGCTCAACCTCCTTTGCCTTTCTGATATTCCCAAGATAATTAATATTGGATCAGGTTCAATTTCCTCCCCTAATATTTTAGAGAATAATCGAAATATTCCTCTCCAGAAGTTCTGCAAATGTGGGCACAAACCATAATTATGGAGTAAGGTTGCCTCTGGTGAACCACATTTGTCACACTGAGGTGAGATTTCAGGAAAGAATCTATGTAGTTGTAATTTTGTATAATGTAATCTATGCAGCACCTTAAATTGTATTAAGTTGTGTCTTGCATTAATTGAGCATTTATGTATGTGTTCAAGACTCCTGTCCCAGGTATCATCTGGTATCTGTACACCCAGTTCAGTTTCCCAATCTGCTTTAATGGTGTTTGTTGTAGTCGGGGCCATATTCTGCAGTGAGTTATACAAACGAGAGATCACATTTTCAGACCCAGCAAAATGTTTCAGACAACCATCCAGTTTATCTGGTCCTGCACTCTCAAAGTTGGGGAG
>OMLP01032712.1:0-10558 GCA_900302685.1 Spondyliosoma cantharus | reverse complement strand
TACTTTTGGATTTGGTGTCAAATCTTTCCTTGTTCGTCGACGGAGAGCTTGCGAGGTCTTGATAAAGTGGAGCAAATCTGTTATCCAGTTGTATTTTTGTTATTTGGGTAGGTTTGCTCTTAGTTTTTGTTTTCGCTGTTGTCCACGGCTGTTTCCTCTTTGGTACGGCCGTTGAGGAGGCCCTCTTTCAGAGGATAGTGCAGACCAACCAGTTGCATCACAGATATCAGGGCACTGGGCTCTGCCTGTTACTCGTTCTCCCAAAAACATTTGATCTTTAGGCTTTGCGCCAAGAGTATTCCAGCGAGGAAGAATGTTCCTGGGTTTATTATCCAGTCCACAGAACTCCTGTTTCGTCGAGTCATTGTTGGGGCTAATTAGCCGTGTGTTAGCAGGCTCTTGTCTGCTGTTTTGATTTCATGGGAGAGTAGTTTTGTTCCCACGTAATCCATTCACTTCCACATTTACCTCTATCTGGTGGACCTTGGTTTCCAACACAGCAATTTTCTGAAGGATCTTCTGAAAGTTGTTCGCGGGAAAGGGAAAAAGGTTTTGATACTAGTTAGCATTAGCTGCTAATAGGCTTGTGCTACTTCGTAGGCCTTGTTCTGAAAGTACTGAAGAGTTCTGAAAAAATTGTGAAATGAGGTAGCAGCAGCCAATTAATTGTAGTCCCGGTGGTTTCTAAATATCCAGGAGTCGCACGCCAACATAAGCTAATGGCCGACTAACAGGACAACACAAACGCTCCACAGAGCCCCTTTAATGTTGTATTTTACTGCTTTAGATTTAAGGCTCATTTCAGCTACTTATCTATCTATCTATCTATCTATCTATCTATCTATCTATCTATCTATCCGTCTGATATAGGCCTACTTAATGTAGAACTTGTGAAACTGAATTACATGGAAACTGAAATACATCCAGTGTTTCAGGGTAATCATTTGTTTGTGTGCATAAAGGAACTTAATCCTTCAGTTCATCAGGGGAAACTCAAAGTGACCTCATTTGAAAGTACATAGACATAAAGTGTGTGAACACTGGTAATCTTAAAAGTAACCTGTCAGACAAATGAAGTGGAGTACAAAGAGTTATGCTTCTCTCTGAGATAGTAGAGTAGAAGTAAATTAAAGTAAGAGTAACTGTACTTCGTTACATGCACCACTAATTCTGGAGGATTGTACAAGTGGAAGAAGAGGAGCACATGTTGGATTGAGCCGAGAGGTCTTCCTGCTTTCTCACTGAGTCTGGGAATAGTTGCGCCTCTCGGTAAAAAAAAAAAAAAGAAAAAAAAGAAAAGAGAAAAAAAAGCCACTTCCTAAGTAGCAGCAGCGAGTCGTGCGCTCCTGGAAACTTGTGCAGCAGACTGCTGACTTCAGGAGGCATCTCTGTCTGTCTGTCCGTCCGTCTGTCTGCTGCCGGACTGCTCTCAGGAATGCAGCGGGACGTGTGAGAAGCTGTTCCTGCTCAAGTCGGACGGATCTCTCCAGTGTCCAGCCATTGTTAGGGGCTGTAGTGAGGAGAGAATGCTGACCAGGCTGCTTCTCCAACAAGTCACTCCAAACTTCACATCTGCGACCTGCGAGGATTATTAAAGGACTGAGAGCTGCACGGCGACCTCCTCCTCCTCTTCTTCTTCCTCCTCTTCTTCTTCTTCTTCGTCATCACCATGGTCAGTAATCGATCCACCACCAGCCTCTCAGGAGAGGAGCAAAAAGTTCTGAAATAGGAAAGGAAACAGTAGTAAATGCAGGATTAGTCACTGTAGACTGAGTGAAGCTGTCTGGACCGATGAATAGACGACAATGTGAGGACCTGCGGTGTCAGCATGTGTGTTGTTGTGATCTCAGAGGATGTTTTCCTAACTTTCCTGTCACCTCTCGCAGGGCTGCAGCAAGGTGATGTGGGGGGTGGTCGGGGCGGCTGTCGTCATCACGTTAATAACGATCCCAGCGGTGTACTTCTCCGGCAGTAAGTGTGTGTGTGTGTGTGTGTGTGTGTGTGTGTGTGTGTGTGTGTGTGCGTGTGTGTCACTACTTCCTGTTCGCCTTGGAAATAACCAAAAACACCTTGTGGCACAACCTTGTGAACAGATTTTACGCGCATGATTGATTCATTTAAAACTTTTTTTTGGTTCTTTCGTTTCTGTCCTCAGCGTTCATATTTGACATCGATTCAGGGACAAACCTGAGAATGAATAATGACAATAAGATTCAAAGTAGGATATGAAGTTCCTCCTGCGTCTGTCATCGTTAATAGCAGGCAGCAGGAAGTTGCAATAATAGCGCCCCCGCGTGACGCACAGCTGGATGAGGTTTATACATGTATATATATAAGAATATATATGTGCATGTATATATGTATGTACATATATATTTCATTTTCAATTTTTTTTATTAATACAGGCAACAAGTTCTGGTGCAAAGTAAATTCAAATAATAATGATAATGATAACAACAGCATCCATAAAAATAATAACAACAACAATTTTACATTTAGCAGACGCTTTTGTCCAAAGCAACTTACAGTATATTCATACATACATTCACACACTGATGGCGGTGGCTGCCATGCAAGGTGCCAACCAGCACATCAGGAGCAGTTTGGGGGTTCAGTATCTTGCCCAAGGACACTTCAGCATTCAGACCAGGAGAGTCAAACCAGCAACCTTCCGATAACAAGACACTGGCTCTACCCCTGAGCCACAGCCACTCAACAATAATTATAATCATAATCATAATAATAACAGCAACAATAATAATAACAATAATATTAATAACAACAGCAATAACAATAATAATCAAACTAATAATAATGGTAATAACACTAATAATAAGATGACTTTCCCGATATTTCAGAGTCTGGTGGGGCCAAACGGCCGTACACCTTTGAAGATTACTTCAATGACACCATTAGGTGGAAATCCTTCAATGTGTACTGGATATCAGGTATCACTCGTCACTCAAATCGCCTTTATTGACACATGAATCTCGATGTCGTGTGCAAACTCTCACAAGCATATTTATTGTCCTTTACATTTGCAGACAAGGAGTATCTGCATAAAGACAGAGACGGGAATCTCTTCCTCTACAATGCTGAAATAAAAGAGCAGTCTCTATATTTGAGCAATTCAACCTTTGTAATATACATTATTTATTTTCACATTTTGTAACAATGAATATGATTTCCTCAGTGCTGAATAATAACTGATATTTTATAATTGTTTCTCATTGTAGGCTCAAGTGGATGCCTCAGGTTACCTGTTGTCAGGTGATAATAAATACATTGCTTTTGAGAGCAATTACACAAAGGTGAGAAACTCCCTCCTAATGTTTGTTTCTACAGTAGTTACAAACAAGTGTCACCCTAAGGGGCCACTATGTCATTATGGAGAAGAAATTCAAATGCAGAATTTTTTTATTTACAATATTAATGAGGTAATAATACCAACTCAGAAATATTTATTATTTCCATAAGTGAATAAACAAGCTGTTCTCAGAGGAAAATAAGGTCCCCAGAACACTGTTTGAAGCTAGAGAGGTGGCAGGGTCCGCCACATATAAACAAAGTACAACAGTATGAAACTGTGTTGTCCTTTAAGGTCAGTTTGTTTATTCAGTTTATTCAGTCATGAAAACAAAGAGTGTTTGTTTATTTAGTTTTTTTAGACATTTAAAAAATGATTTTTCTGATTTCTTCCCCAAAACTACACAGTGCACCTTTGAGTTTGACCGTAGAAGACTTGATAACAAAAGTCTTACACGTTTTTGTGTTTGCAATCCGACAGAAATGGAGACATTCGTACACAGCCTCTTACTCCATCTACGACAGGGAGAGCTCGTAAGTCACCGTCTTTTATTGAGACAGAATCACTCACAAACTGCCGGACATCATCCGTAATCCTGTGGACTAACAGGCAGCTATGTACTCGGTATCACCTTAAATTATTTTCATATTTCTTTCCAGGAAATTTGTGTTGCCTGTGACTCTTCCAACCACTGTGCAGTACTTTGCCTGGGCCCCAACGGGAAACAAATATGTAAGTTTGCACCAAGTTATCAGAAGGCCTTGTCTTCACATTCAGCTGAAGTGCACAATGTTACAGCTACTGCAACATCACCAGCTTTGAAACATGCTGCCTCGGTATGTGAGGCCAAATGAAAACATTTTGCAAAATAAATAAGAGGTCCCACAAGACTTCTATAGAAACTGTCTTTGATAGCTTTGATGCAATGTATCTGATTACATTTACTTAAGTACTGCACTTCAGTGCACCTTTGTGCTTTAAGTGAGTATTTTCATTTTCTGCTGCTTTTTTACTTACACTCCTCTATATCTTGGAGGAAGATATTGTACTTTTTACTCAATAAATGGAATTGATAACTTTAGTTACTCGTTACTTTGCAGATTGCATCAGAGTTAAAGTAGTAATCAGACAAATGCCGAATAATGGATCAGATATTCAACCAGGCTGATAATTGGTCGACCCAAGAATACTTGTGTAATAACTTTACTCTCTTTACTTTCACTACTTATGTACATTTATTGCATGCAAATTACTTTTGATAGTTAAAGGATCAATTTGTAAGGAAGCTGATTTTTGAGTCTCATTTCCACCTCATCAAATACTTTTGCAGGTGATTTTTACTTTTCATTTGGGGCGACTTTCACTTGCACGATATCTTAACCTTAACTTTCAAGTATGAGTTTTGGAGGCTGGTTCTAGATTAACAACACTAGTATTTGATGAGGTAAAGCTTTTAACCTGAGGTTTGAATTTGTAGTCAGTTTGTAATTAAAGTCATCAAAACCAATTGACTGTGTTTTGTTTTTCAGGCTTACATCACGGACTACAACATTTTCATCAAATCCGATATCAATGCTGAAACTGTGCAAGTGACCCACAACGGGAAAAAGAATGAGATCCAAAATGGAGTCCCTGACTGGGTATATGAGGGTACGTAACGCTCACTTTTTCCAGACATGTGCATCTACGCATACATCTCTTCATGGAAGATGGTTACAGTTTGTTTTTCTCCAACAATTTCAGAGGAAGTGTTTGCGTCAAATGGGGCAATATGGTGGTCATCGACTGGAAAGTACTTGGCCTACATAGAGTTTAATGATACAGACGTCCACAAAGTGGAGTTTTCCTGGTTTGGATCCGAGCAGTATCCTGAGACAGTGATTTTTCCGTACCCAAAGGTGGGACACTTATTCTGCACTGATAGTAATAATTCCTCACACTCGTGCTGCTTTTTCATTATCACTAATTCTACATTTTCTGTGTATTTGGATCAGGCTGGATCGCCCCTAACCAAGGTCAAACTGTTTGTTGTCGATACCACCAATCCATCCCGTCGTACTCAGGTGGTCGCCCCTGCTTCTGTTGCTTCTGGGTCTGTACATTCTTCAGTTCGTCATTACAGCATCGCTCAAATAATCAAAACCGAGGCAAATACAGCATCCTCATGTTCTGTCTGAAGTGAAAACCTTGTCACTTTCTGTTACCTTTTGCTCAGTGATCACATTTTGTGCTCAGTGACCTGGCCCACAGACGAGCGCGTCGCTGTGCAGTGGCTCACAAGAAAACAGAATTACGTGGTCGTACAGATCTATGACTTCGATGGAAGCAACTGGAGAGAAAAACAGGTATCTGTCACCTCTCCGCATACCTGTCCTGCTCGTGAAAAATCACAAGCGGGTTTCCAGTTTGACCATCTGCAGAATCACGGATGTACTGACTTTGTGTTAATAAATGTCTCTCTGTAGAAATTTGAGCAAACAAGCAAGACAGGCTGGGTCGGCCATGTAAGTTTCTTTAACATCACCGCAGTAGATTATTAATCAGCAATTAACAGTTCGGTTTGGTGTCTGATTATAAAATATCACTCTTTTCCAGTACGTGCCCCTACCTATTTTCTTTGCCAAAGACAATCTCACCTTCTACAAAGTGATGAGTGATGCTAAGGGATACAAACACATTCATTATGTGAAAGATGTAAGTCTTTTTTGATTATATTTATGGAAAAAAAACAACCCTATGGCCAGAATTAATGTCGGCAAGGAACGTTTCTGCAAACCACTGATGTTGAAACTTCTTCATATTGCAACTTTGCACACTAAATGATGCTCCCATCAATATTTATTATCTTGATGTGTGACGTTTTGGGCTCAAGCTCCTCATATAGACATAAAAACATGTAACATGTCATTGTACATATTTATCATATTTATATGGTATAGTATTGAATGTTTTTCTTATATCTTTGTAGTTACATGACCTGTCAGGTGACCTTCTTGCACAGGTGCTTATAAGGTGTGTTTCTGCACTTTTTTCATGCCTGAGGAAGTGCTTTTTATTAGGAATATTTATGTCAAAACCTTTTGTAAATCTGTGTCATAAAGTCATATTTAGAGTCTTTACATGACAACGCGTGGTGATGACATTGAGCAAACCCCCCCGATTGACAGAAACATAGACGTGGTGAATTTTACAGCCCATTTCTTTCTAAAAGAGGGAAAACTGTAAATAAAAATTGTCAGAACTTGGGAGAAATACAGGAGAATTGTGGGAAAATTGGGAAAATCCAGAGGGCTGGCAAGCATGATGTAATGTAAATGTCACATGATACATATGACATGTGCAAATTTGTATGTGTGGTTTGCAGAAAAAGTGAAATGCCAACATCTTTTCTTGGTGACCGGACAGAAAATATGCTGCTCAGTAGCTTTCATCATGTGATTGGTGTGGAGTGTTGTATTCACTGAGGGCTTCTGTTCAGGGCAAAGCATTACCGATTACCTCTGGGAAGTGGGAAGTCATCTACATCTCCAAATTAACAAAAGATGCCATGTGAGTGAAGATACCACGCACTCCTGGGAAAACCGCATATGCCTTATAATATTAGAAAGTAAAATTACATGTAAATCTGACTTTTTTAATGTCTTATCAACAGATATTATGTGAGTAATGAGTACCAAGGAATACCTGTGAAGAGAAATCTTTACAAGTAAGGACGTCTTCTTATCTGTCTGGTGGCTTAACTTAAGAATATGACCTACCTCATATTAGTTTTCATTGTATGTGTTTGGATTCATGGACCCCAGGAAGACAAGCAATGACATTAGCCAAAGCTAACTGGGATCATTTTAAACAATACAGAAGCATGACCTGACATGAGCTGAAAGATGACCTGAGCTGCCCCTTGTTGTTTTTCCTCAGGGTCATGATTGGAAGCAGCCCCTCCACCCCTCAGTGCCTCACCTGCAGCCTGAATGAGGACAGGTGTCAGTACTACTCGGCTTACTTCAGCTCTGACGCCTCTTACTACCGAGTGGACTGCTACGGTCAGTTACCCATGCGCATTTTCATCCTAGGCATTAAGTCAAGTGTGTTGGGAGCATCTGTGAACAATAATCCAAGCTAAAACAGTCACCGATAAAGTCAACTTGACGTATGATGAACTATTTGTATGTTTTCTATTTTTGTTTCTACCAGGACCTGGTTTGCCCCTCTACAAACTCATGGACAACCGGGGACCAGGTGCAGGTCTGTATACTTTGAAATTGACCAGATTTAATGTGCTTACCAAACTATTTATTACAAATGTATATATTATATAATTTCATAACAAAACATCTTGAAAATCTCTGCTTCTATTTCTGATATTTTGCTGTTGTTATTGTTCATATTTTCACACATTGAAATGCTCATAAAGTGTGATAAATCGGTTAAAAAGGCACTTTTGAAAACCACACTAGTTGCTAGCTGAATTTTTAACATTTTGCGTTGCAGATTCTGCCTGTACATCCTGTCATTTTCATGCATTTGTTGCCATTTGTAAGCACATGTACAGTTCTGTGTAGACTGACTTGAACAAGCAGAGAGAGAACATAAATAGGCTATGGAAATAAGCCTTGGTACTTAAAGGTTAGCAGCTTTAAATATGAAAGTAAAAAATATTTCCAGTAATTGCGAGCGTGACAGTAGTTGTTCTGTTATCTTTTTTCAGACCTTGGCGTTCTTGAAGACAACAAGGATCTGGAAAATATCCTGTCAGAATTCCAAATGCCAACAATGAAGTATGGCACACTAAAGGTTGCAGGATTTGGTGAGACGATACATGTTTAAAGACCCCCTACAGAGTACATGTTTTTTTTCCACACTGAAATTTTGAAAAGTTTGACTACTTGATACAAGATGTGTCCTACTTCAGTGTATAATCCGTTCTTAGGGTTTGTGCCCTAAGAGAAGTTTTCCACAACACACTCTTGCACAGTTGCATACTGGACCACAATTGGTTTCCAAAAGATTTGTGATGTCACAAAATCAAATGTTGAACTGAGATTGAAGGTGGACACAGATCAACTTCCCCCCTCAGGAGATGAATGTGAAGACAGGAGGAGGAAAATTTTAAATGTAGATATATTTTTTCATGTAAGGGGGTTAAAATGAGCCATCCCATTAAAAAAGTAAAGAATATTTATCCGATTTTAGATGGATAAGTGTGCAATTTGGAGTGAAACCTTATTTTACTTACATTTGAAATGTCAATGTGTAAACATTCCAATTTCTTCTGCCAACAGATCTTTGGTACCAAATGATGTTACCACCAAACTTTGAGAAGTCTAAAAAATATCCTCTTCTTATCGACGTGTGAGTAAACAGCCCTCCTCAGCTCTCAGCCCCCATTTAGTCCAGTGAACATTCGTTTGCGTGCTTCACTGTGTTGTCGTTGATGGCGTTGCTGACCTGTACAGGTATGGGGGCCCCTGCAGTCAGCGGGTGGACTATCGCTTCAAGCTCAACTGGGGCACGTACCTCTCCAGCTCACATGGGATCATCATCGCCAGCTTCGATGGAAGGGGAAGTGGTTACCAAGGCGATGCAATATTGCACGCAATCTACAAGCGCCTTGGGACGTTTGAAGTGGAGGATCAGATGACGGCTGTGAGGTATAGTGTGTCTTTCAATCACCTCTGTAATTGACCCAGTGTGTATAAAAATGGAAGTAGTTAAGTGTCTGATTTAGTGGATATCCAAACATGTTCCTATGGTTTTTTTGCAGGCTACTAAATTATTTCTGTATTGCAGGAAATTCATTGACATGGGCTTTATCGACAAAGACCGAATAGCAATTTGGGGATGGGTAAGTTTTGTTTTTCCCACAAACCTTTACTTCAGTGTTTTTGCTTCCACTGAATTAAATCTCTTCTGATCTTCAGTCATACGGCGGTTATGTCACCTCGATGGCCTTGGGTGCTGGAACTGGACTCTTCAAGTGTGGAATAGCAGTGGCCCCAGTAGCCAAGTGGGAATATTATGGTTGGTTATAGTTCCTCTCGTTCAAACCAATGAGTTACATCGCAGTGGGTTTACACTTGGTTTGGTCAGGTGTGATAGGGTAGTAGTGGCCTGGGTAGGCTCAGCAGAGACATTGACCTAGACTCCAGCCTTATTGCCAAAAAGGATCCCAGACAGAGGAGAAAAGAAATGCCAAATAATGTTTAACATACTTTTTTCTATACATATTCAACAAAATGAAAAATAAAAAAAACAAAATATTTTATAGATAGAAAATTCTAAAAGAATCTGTGGTCTAAGACTTTATTTCTTTTATTCATTTCTAAATGTACAACGTTAGCTATAGTTTTTGTGTATGACGTACCAACTGTGTACGAATACCAAAATATAAATAGATAAGTTAGAATATTTATACCTAACTAAATGAGTGAGAATAGCCATATCTATGTAGTATTTATGTGATTTTGTTTGTTTACCAAATATCAAAATGTGCAAAAAAGTCTGCCTAGAGACTAACAAATCCATTTAATCCAGTCCTGGGAACATGGTAATGGGAATATGAGGAGCTGGCTAACGGGGGTCAGGTGAACTCTTCAACCCTGACAGACTTGAGGGAGATTATCAGACTTTTCAGAGCTTCCTCTGTAGCTACAAAAGACTGTACACAGGTTTTTTTTACACATGGATCTGTTCTCCCCAACACCTGAAAAGAGAGTTATGATGTCTATGTATTGTGTTGCACAGGAACTGCATTTGCTGTCTCTGTCCAAAGCTCTTGTGCTGACAGCAACAGCAATACTCCCACAGTGCTCCGAGCTATCAGTCTGGACCACTAGCTGCACAGCTAACTGAGCTAACTAGCTAACTCTAGCTGCAGCAATTAACAGTTATTCTGGTGCCATGCTGCCCCCTGTTTGTTTTGAGTATGAATTCGACAATGCATATTACCATATTGACCTGAATATAGGACAAGGTTTTTTTCGATGAAAATAATGTGAAAAAGTGGGGTCGTCTTATAACCGGTGTCTAACCGTTGACACATGGTGATACTTGTCTGGGGCCGCTACACGACCGCAATGGCAGAGGGCACTGTGGCTGGGTTTACCTGTCAATCGCAGCAGAGAAGAAGTGACAGGAGATGAAAAATGGAGCGGCGCGGTGATTGTACAGAGCAAAGTGGATCAAAAGTGGGGCAAGTTAACAGACATCTGAGGTGGAGCTATGATGCTAATTATAAGATAATGGTGGTCA
>OMLP01032711.1:5801-44067 GCA_900302685.1 Spondyliosoma cantharus | reverse complement strand
GAAGCTACTCATTACATCAGTTGGGGTTAAATAACTTGTTGCCGGCTGAAAGATTATCGCCTATGCAGTAATTATCCAATAGGAGGCTCTTACCTATTTGCTTAGTTAAATCCAGGTGGCTACTTTTTTTTTGGCCAGGCAGTGTATAACGATATCTCACATTTTTCAAGAGAACTTGGTGCAACTTACTCACAATTTACAGGATCCTTTTTGAAAAAGTTCCTTTCTGTTATCTGTTTAAGTAAAAAAAAAATCTATCATCAGATTTTTTACACTTTTAAATGTCCATATTGATATCACCATTAAAAGTCCCATATCACTTTGAGCCTATAGGTAATAATTTTTATGACAAATGCAATTTATGTCATCAAATTATTGTTTTGCTTTTTAGTGACACCGAAGGAAACTAGCTTTCACCAGAGTACGCAAGCCTGTCTGGAGAAGATCAGAGAAGCCCTGCTGCATCATAGATGGCAAAAGGCAGCAGAGTACATGGCGTGTTACTCACAAATGTTAGAGGACACGACCAACGGCACAGCTCCGCAGTCTAAGGAGGTAGATTTGGTTTTGTATGTATTAATCTGTTTTTGTATCATGCAGACTGGGATAGAGACAATATTTGTAATATAACAGTCCAGTTACTACAAATAATTCTAAAGAACGGCAAGAACAGACAGTTTGCCACAAAAGCCCTTTTTCTTAAAACACGTGTACAACGTGAACAGTATTTTACAGTACTCCAGGCAAAACAGCTTTGCAGAGATTGCAAACTTTAATTGAGCCCTTTAATGAGTGAAGTATTCATTATGTAAACAATCTGATAAATCATTTCGATATTAAATCTCTTTTTGCAACTTCCACACCAGCTTATTTGGAGAATCAGCACTGAGATCCTTCACCATCACCCAAACTCAAGGCTGGAAGACTACAACAACATCTATGAACGAATGAAACACTCTGGAGTTAAACATTACCTGATGGTATGTTAGCTGGTAGACCTGCCATGTTGAATTACTTTATCTTACATTACTTAAACACATTTGAGATGTGTCCCTTTGCATCTGTAGATCTGTCTGGAACATTCATTCCACCTGATGCTTAATGGCCACATCGAGGATGCAAAACATCAGCTGTCTGTTGCTGAAAGTTGGAGGCATGGGAAGGTGTCAGCAGCTCAGCATCAGAGCACTAAACTGATCCAGGCCTACAGGAGTTTACTGGATTACATCATCTGGTGTGACAAAAAGTTCACACACTCCAAAACTGGTAAGACGAGACACTTCTTGACAACCAAAGCATCTATTATTCATTTATATTCATTACCCAGACATACTGGAAGCTCTTGCGTGATGTCATACTGCCACCTAGTGGTCAGACAAAGCAACTACTAACATTAAAAAAAAGTTTTAGAGACTTTCGACTAAATGCCCACTTGTGCGATTGAATTTTTAAAAAAATCTTGTTATTTTTGTCTCAAACACAGGGTAAACTAATCCTTCTGTTTTCTTAGATTATCATGGCGCTAGTGACAACCAAGACATGCACAGCTACTTCAGACAGGCCTCCGTGAATCTAAAGGAGATTTTGAAAAGTCCTGGCGTCTGGGATCCCTTCATTCTGAGTTATGTTGAGGTGAGCACTCAATCCCAACTGCCTGATTTAATTAAAGTAGCATATACTTGTAATATCACATGATGAAACAGAATAGATTCAAGCTGCAACAATTAGTCAACTGCAAGAAAATCACCTACAATCTTGATAATCCATTCATGCTTCCTTCATTTCATTGCTACCCGTTCCTGAAATGCAATATATTTTGTTTTTTAATGGTACTCCTGAATTGTGTGCCGTCAAAGAGTAAATAGTAAACCGTAGGTCCATCAATAATTAAAATAGTTGCAGCCATCTTTATTTTGATCTCGAAATCATCAGACTGGATTTAAGAAACAATCTTTCTTTCTTTCTTTCTTTCTTTCTTTCTTTCTTTCTTTCTTTCTTCTTCATGTTTTCAAATGTTCCGTCAGACTTGTTATTGTTTAATTTCAGGCAAAATTCAAGTGAAACGTCCCTGCTCTTCTTATTGTTTAACTGTGGATGTATTTTAACAGATGCTGGAGTACTATGAGGATCACGAGGAGGCTTTAAAAGTCCTGAATGACTACGCTTATGACAACACTTTCCCACCCAATCCCAACGCACATGTCTACCTTTACCAGTACTTAAAGCGGCACAATACTACAGACAAGAAACTGATGAAAGTACTGAAGGTACAAATGTAGTGCTTGTATAAATTATCGAGTTATTGCTTTGTTTCTAGTTTGGGTTATGGGCCATGATACTGTAAACAGTATTTTAGTTTGTATTTCTGATATTTTAAAGACAGGTATAAAACGGTAATGATGTGAAACTGTAAACAAGTTATGATACAACCTTTGTTAAACTTGTCCTTAAAATTTCACTTCTTTACACTGCAGGTCCTTCATGTGTTAGTGCCAAGCCATGAGCTGATGTTGGAATACAGCTCTTTCCTGCTTCAGTCAGGTAAAAGCAGGTTTGATTTAAATTAAATATTTATCATGTAGCAAAAAGTTTGGTCTCATCTGTTTTTTATTGATATAAAAATTAAAATTCATGTGAAAAAAAGTTTAACTTGAGTTCCATTTGATGAAGTGACTGGAGCTGGAAACATCTAGTGGCTTTTGTATTTTATTTAAATGTATTTTTTTTTTCGGTAAAAACACTCAAAATGTGTTAAAGCCATGTCTTCATGTAGCGTTACTCGGTTTGTTTGAATGTCCATTATTGTTGTGTTTTGTTTTCTTCAGAGAAAAAAAGTGACCTCCAGA
The DNA here is from genome assembly GCA_900302685.1 of Spondyliosoma cantharus. Taxonomy (NCBI): domain Eukaryota; kingdom Metazoa; phylum Chordata; class Actinopteri; order Spariformes; family Sparidae; genus Spondyliosoma; species Spondyliosoma cantharus. The sequence continues at coordinate 41,221 of OMLP01032711.1, read as the reverse complement.
AAGCATTGGGAGTCATTCTGGAAATGCTGGACTTTGCCTGCTGGAGAAGCAACCTGGACATATGGAAGAGATTAAAAGCCATCATTCAGAAATTAAAGTTACAGTACGTAAGAAGTGTTTAGGAAATTGGAACTTCTATTTTTGGTTCACCTTAAAAGCACACTTTACTTTTTTTAATGTGTCATTTATTGTTGTTTTTCTGTACATTTTTGTATTAAATCAGAGAGGACTGGAAGGATGTTGTCTCCGAAAAAATGGCTGCAAGAAAACACTGGTGGCCTGCACTGCACTTCACAAGATTCCACGCCAGTGAAGACTCTGAGGAGAACCCGGAGCTCAAGGAGGTGAAGGCATCACTGACAAAAATCCTTTGCCCAGGTAAGACGATGAAGAAAACATCCAGAAGTGTATAAAATTACATCAGGATGTTAACTGTAACTTTGAACCATTACTTAAGTCAGGCCTAAATGTTAACTGTGATTACACAGCAGAGATTTTTAGACACAACATTGCCAAGTAATACTATTTATTTTCTAATAGTCATAACATGCTAATTTTAAGCTTTAAACATTGTATTTTGTGATATTCAGCATTTTAGGATTTAAGGGAAGCCTGAAGATAGATTAAAAAAAAGAAAACTCCACATGGTTATTGTTCACTGGAATCAAATGAAAATAACAGAACTTTGTGTTTATTACTTTTTCCTCAAGAGAAATCAATAAAGCTGCAACAATTGATAAGTTGTCAACTATTAAATGAACCAGCAACTATCTTGATGATTGGTTTGACAAATTTTTGAAGGAAAAAATAGGTAAAAATTCTGGTTACAGTCTCTTCAATTTGAATATTTTCTGGTTTCTTTACTCCTCTATGACAGAACAGATCAGTCAGTCAGATTAATCAAGAAAGGCAATAATCAGTAGTTGTAGCCATAGCAAACAACAATGTTGATCTTTATAAAAATACTGAATATTTAATAAGGTAGTGAGATCCATTTTCTTGCCTATTACATACCATGTAGCTCTTATAGGAACGATATGCAAAAAACAAAACAAAAACAAAACATATTATCAACAGAATGTGAAGAAATAAGAGTTTTAACAATAGTTCAAAGACATCCATGTATTGCATAAAGACATCTACTGAAGTAAGCATGCTAATCAGCTAGCCCCAGCCTGTCCTTTCTCATAATACAACTCTGAGCTCCCAGTCTGGATGGCTAGCTGCACAGTTAACCGACTTAACGGCTACGTTTGGCAGCAGTAAGCAGTTACTCTGGTGATATGCTGCCCTTTTGTTTGTAGCACGTATTCAAGATGCGACTATATCTTACATATTGCACCGTCATTGTAATGTTGCTTCACAGTTCATCGATTTCTTTCTTCTTACAGACCTCATGCTGACATACTCAGCTGGACAGAAAAGCATTGGAGAATGAACTTAAGAGAAGAACTCACAGAGAACGCCAAAGTTGTGTCTTACAATCGAGAGATTCTGCTGAGATTTCATCAGGAAACAACCGACAGAGGTGCCACGATGAGGAACAGTCTCTATAAAGCCTTTAATAATACACTTTATACATGAAGCTATATGTGTAGATATGTGTTGCCATGGTCAAACTTGAACCTCCATATTTTTTTTTACTTTTTCAAAAATCGTTCCTTCATGTTTGGTAAGTTGCATCCTGAGTTTTATTAGGGATGCACATACTGGATTGTCCACCATGTGGCGCTGTTGTTCTGTAGTTTATTCAGTGGCGTTCAGTCTGGAGGGTACGACCACTTAAGTGTAGCTCTGACTGTTCACATCGGTTTCATGGTTTCTGTGAACAAATTTAATGGAAGCCGAGTCAGCTGATCTTTGACTGCGTTTTAAGGTCACAAATGAGTGTACACAACACACAACCTGAGGGCTTTTCTTTCTGTCGAGTCTGATGTCACGTGAGAAAAATCAACACAGACCTTTAAGCAGCGTGATGAGCAGAAGTGGGACAGAGCATTGACAGGTGGTCGCGGCTGTTACCTTTGAAATAGCATGATGTTTTTCCTCAGAATCCGAGAGTCGCCTGCATTAAAAGATCATCACTTCTGCACTTTAATGTGCTAATATTTTGCACACAGTTTAAATCTATCGCTGTCGCGTTTGAACATTTCAGTGTGCCTTGTACCTTGTATATTTTGATCTTTTCCTTTTCTGTGAAAGAAAAAAAATATATTTTCGTGCTAAGAATGTTTCAGGATGTTGGCCTCCCAACACTGTGCTTACTCTCCCCTGGACTGAACCATGAAATAAAGTCTTGCGTCCAGCAGCATGCCAATTTAATAAGTGAAAGTGTTTGTAATGATTCTGTTTCGGCTTGCCACAATGTTGGCCATGCAGCAACTCGCTCAGCCGTACTGTGTGTGTGTGTGTGTATGTGTGTGTTTCTTTGCAGTCATTACATAAACCAAAGCCCAAAGCACTTGCCCGACCACAGGAGCAGCTGCAGAAGGGATCTGGGAATACACAACACATGTCGTATGAAAATTCAAAACTCGGGGAGCAGTGAAGAGGATCAAGTTAGGAGCTGGTCGCTGCTTTGTGTCCTGACTGTGACCTTTTTCGATGTCTTTTTTTTTTTCAGGACTTTGAATGTTTTAATCACCTACACAGATGCTCGCAGTTGAAGCGGTCATGGCACTGCTCCTTCTGTCATGGAGCGGCTCTACTGGGGGCTTATTTTGTTCCTCAAGGACATCTTGAGCCCTTCAAGCTTATTTGTTTCTGCCCAGGGATTCACCTGCGTCAGGCCCTCAATTCCTACCGTAGTCTAACCGAACATCTTGGGCTGTCTCTCAACAGATCACAAGAGATTTTTAATTTTTGATAAGTTTGATTTTGTTTCACACCAAATTTGTCAATGAACATCTGGCTTTGATTCATCTTCAGACAAACTTGAGAGCAGTGCGACCTCAGAGGTAGCTGTAATCCAAAAAGAAAACACACAAACAACAAAAAATGCAGCCATCAGCTCATTGTTACCTCCTGAGGCAGCAGCAGGAGTCTGGGGCAGGGTGTCCTCACTGTTAACTGAACTTTGCAGCTTTGTTTCCTGCAGTGTCCATGTGTGCTTGGTCAAGCCCATTTTCCAATTTTGTACATCATCAGACGCACCTTAATGGTGCACTATGCAGCTTTTCTGCGGGCATATAAATAAACAGAGAGAGAGAGAGAGCGCTCTCGATACATGGAATAGCAGTTTTCAAGCTTTAGACGTGCTTTAAATCCCCACGTTTACATTTGTATTTAAACATAAAAGCACCAGCTTGTATTTTGAGTTATGGTCGATGGAGTGTATAACTAAGATTATTTTTTAAAAAAAGTCACATATTGCACCTATGAAGTCTGATCTGACATGAATTGGAGGTCAATCAAGTGAGGCTAGGATTGGTGTAAAATTATGAAATTTTCTTTATTCCATTTAAAGGGATAGTTCGGGTCCTCTGATGTGGGTTGTATGAGGTACTCATGTCTAGTCGGTGTGTTACCTGCAGCAGATGACCGTCAGCTCTCCCCCTGTGTGGAGAAGCAGTGCGTAGCACCGACAGGGAAGCAGAGCATTGTTCTGCTAAATGGGGCTGGCAGGGTGATGTATTTTAGCCATCTACAAGAAGGCCCACCTAAAAAGAATATATCTGTTTAAGTGTATGCTACACTTTGAACATTTTTGGTGCTTTACATTGCAGACTGTTGAATTTCTTAACGTTAACAACGCAATTCAGCTCGTTTTAGTTCGGTGACAGAGAAAATTGAAATCGGAGAATACACATATCGTATATGGTTATTATTTTTTGTTTAGTAAGAAAAATTGAAGGAAATACATTTCTTTTCTTGATATTTTCTGATTTTATCTTGGTTATTTGATAAGCCAACAGGACAGGTTGGGGCTAGCTGGTTAGCATACTAGCTTCAGTAGATATCTCTTAAGCACGCTGCATAGATGTCTTTGAAATAACATCAACACAGTTGTTTCTTCTCACTCTGTTTATAACATTTCTTCATTTCTTTCTGTTTTCAAAAACAATCTGGCCATATCTGACAAATTTCTTCTTTAAAATCAGCATCAAGTTTAGCATCGTACAAATATGATTTACAGGAAATGCAACCAAGCACACAGCCACTAGCTCTTTCCCTCAAAATGATATATTTGATGTAACCATTATGTAACTTGTTTTTACTGTACCAGTCTGGGAGAATAATAACAAGTGGAGGGAGTGCTAAACAATTTCAACCTGCTGAGTACATCCACTGGTGCAACTGGCCCCTGAGCTGCTTCACTGGTTATGCCAGCTTGGTCAGTGTTTAGCCTAAGACGAAAAGCAATGATGAATGTTCATCTGGGAATGCACCCCGAGGTTGTTAAGACATACAGTACTGTAAAATCTATCAAGTAAAAATAAAACAAAAAACACAACCCTTCTCTGAAGCTCATCTGAAGACTCTAACAGGCCCTTTCTGCCTCTTCCAGCTCAGGGAGAAATTATCTGATGAATTCATCCTGACCCTGCTGTGAACTGACAGGCATAATAATTGTTGTGTAATTAATCATGAGCGCAGGTTGCAGACTGAATCTATTCACTGCGGAGAGAAAAAAACAAACAAATCATGTAGGGAGAGATGTTTTAATTTTGTGCCTGGCGTAGAAAGACGCTGGATGTTGCTTTGTTGTGTGAGGCTGACACTAATCGAGTTTTCCTTTTTCTTATACACTCACTCCCTCCTCTCCTAGCACACAAAAACACGCACAGACACACAGACACACAGACACACACAATGCAGCTGGTGACTCAGGGTTCGCTTGGTTAGTCCGCAGGGCTCTGAGGATTTGTAACCTAAAATCCAGACTTGCCCAGTGACAGTGTAACATCTCACAACTCTGCAAGACATTTGAAGTCTGGTGTGGTTTGAGAGTTGGGTGGAGGGGGGCGGGGGGAGCGGGATAATTCAGCCATGCAATTTGGACTTAACATACTGATGTGTTTGCCAGTGCTGAGTTCTACAAGCAGGGCTGAAGTCCAAACCGTCAAAATGCAACTGAAGATCAAACAAAACATAGAAAAAATAAAGAAAAAGAAAAAGTCTGCTTTAATTCTTATCATAACTGCCATGGATATTATATTTCCACCCGTGTCTGTTTGTTGGTTGGTCTGTTCATCAGCAGGATTACACAAAAACCACTGAACGAATTTTCACGAAATCTTGGATGGAGGATCTGTCTCGGCCCAGAAAGAACCCCATTAACTCTTGGTGTGGATTGGGATAAAGGGACGGATCCATGACTTTTTTTTCACCTCGTGTAAAGTTCTATGAATCCATTTCTAAACTAATGGTAGCTATTGTTGTCCTCTGTTGGCAGAGAGAGACACTGAGACGAGGCACTGGAGAACATGCTTAAAGTTACATCCTTTGTGGACTGTCAAGGGAAATCTGACTGGAGTCCTTCACAAAGAAATCCACAGTTCAGAAGCAGTAAACGACTTCAAGACATCATCCACAGACTTGTAGAGGCAATAGAGAGAAACACAAGGAGGGTCTCACTTGTCACGTCACGTTACTATCCGCTCACATGTGGCCAATAAAAAGCAATTCATAGGTGTAAATTGCTAGGTAAAGCCTCTTCAAGTGACGAGAGCGCTGGCCCTAATGTAGCATCCAAGACCGATGGCTGCCAATTTGACAACGGGGAAATAAACTACCTTGCCGGGTTTAGCTCGTGGTAACCCGGAGCCAAACATTAGTCACCTAATAGGACCGCTAACGGTAACATGCATGACTAAATGAGCAGCTAACAGCAGCTAAACACCATAAACCACCTCGGAACTAGATTCCCTGTTGTCAAACTGGCCGCAGTTGTTCTCCGAATTTGTGCGTTAGCAGCTACTTTGGCATTAATTAAAGCCATCTGTTCATCAGGAAACTCCATAAATAACTGAGGGTTGAGGCAAAGAGAAAACCTGCAAAACAGTCTCCATAGAATATGATCCACTTTCTGCACATCAGTGAAAAAAAAAAGTTATACATTTGTGTTTTTGTACGGTAATCACGTAGTACGGTAGTCCACCGTAGCTCTGTGCCACACACTCACCACTTAAAGTTGAAGATTGATTGATGGGTGGATGGCATAACATGAAACACATGAAACAGCTAACTGAATGCTAGCTGCCTCAGCATCCTGTAGTTCCTGTAAACACAGGCAGCAACATGACCCACTTTTAGTGATCAGGCCCAGTCACGAGCAACACTTTCTTCTTTTTATACATCCATGGCATCGTTATAAAGTAAAGAAAGTATTTATTGGACAAAGAAAATGAACACAGGCCCCTGAGTGCAGGATGAGTCACCCTCATATCAAGTTTGATATTGAATTAGTCTTGATTGACTCAAAGGGGATTGGAGGGCTCTTGCATCGGTATGCAATCTTCTTAGTCCCATTTTTGTTACGCTTGCTTTGGTGCAAAATGGCCAGTTTATAACTTATAATGGGGTGTACTCCAAACTCACGATAGCCCTTCTGAGCAGCCTGATAACACACACGCTTTCGACACACTCGTGATACTGGCAGATGCTACAAGACAAGAATTGCTCGAGGGGAGTCAAATGTTGGGGAACTTGAGGGAGAGGAAAGAAGCAACGCGAAAAAAGAGTCCCAAAATATCCCCCCAGTTCTGTCTGTGAAGTTGAAAGTGACAACTGCAATACCTTTGTTCTTGGAGTGCAGCAGCAAAAATAGCTTTCAATAATGTATTAGGAGAATAAAGACTGTGAGCTGATTTCTGGGGAGACGGCGCTCGGCTCTGTGTGTGCCGAGACCAGGAGCTTTCTCTGCTGTGCAGCGACTGTGAGAAAAAGATCAGGCTGGCGAACACAAACTGATCCTCTTGACTTCTAAGATTGCTCTACTTACCCAGCGTGGAATAAAATCTTGGCCCTGGAATAAACAGCTCATCCCTCTCTACATATATTTGCGTGCGATCTCATGTCTTCACTGGGGGCCGGACAATCACTGGAACAGGATAATTACTCGGGACTCGTTCCTGAAACGTTGCTCATGCATGCAGTTGCACGGACAACCACTGTTTCCCCCCCTCTGAGCAGAGGACAAGCAGAGCAGAACGGCAATGTAATGACTCCAAAAATGCAAAGTGCCCCTGACCAACAGAGCATTCACCTGAGGCTATGGAGGTTTAATTTCTTGCGTGCCTGAGTGTGATAAGTGGCAATCCAAATGTTGTGACTTTCCTTCAAGCTCCGTGGAGGCCAGCCAACTGCAGCACAAGTGGAGGGAATAAAAAAACAAAACAGAATGATCTGAAATTTGAAGGAAGAAGCACAACAGAATTCCAGCAGACATCAATTATTAAGAAAAGCGAGACAGCAGTGACACAATCTACAGATTTTTTTTGGTGTGCTTGACAGTATTTTGGATGGTTTGACTCGGACTGAAATGTTGAATCTAGAGGTGAATATTTCAACAAAGACATGTGACATTCCTTCTCGAGTCAAAGATCTTGGGGTCACTGAGCTTTTGCTTTCCTGGCTCTCTCTAGAGGTCATCATCAAACCACGTGGAGTGTTTTATAATTGTAATATAAAATTGTTTTGGTTGTCTGACCTGCAACTTTTTTTGGATCCCTCACCGCTCTCATCTACTAATATTCGGCAGCATCACTCCAGCTATCAGTGTACCCTTGGGCCACATACGGGTGGGGCACGGAACATCTGGCATACTGTCGGACATGGGTGGCGTCATCCAGGCTGAGATGGTGACCTTAGAAGAGTACTGGAGAAGCAAACTCATCTAGAGATAAAAGACTCAGGTCTTCAGCCGTAATCTCGGGGCTTTGCCAGACTTAGGTTGTTCTCGTCCACGCTAGTGCCGTACCTCAAGACTAGAATAATGCCGACTCTTCCTGCCTAGACGACGTGATGCAGAGCCACGTGTGGCCCAATGCAATTTTGCCGTTTTCAGCAGCAAAGCCTGTAATGAACCCACTGTAAGACAGGGCTTGAGACAAACGTTATCCAGTTGACCCGTTGATGATATAAAAAACATGTTTGGAATGAACAGAGATCTTTCGTGTGTTTTATGAAACTATCACTTAGCAATGAGACTGAAATGAGCGCTAACTACAACAGACCGCATCTTATGCTATTATGGCTACTCTGCATGCAAGCTACAACAATATATAGCGTTAAAATCAGAAAGGATGCAGTAAACAACCTAATTTTCCCTGCTAAACTGTGAACGGCAAATCCGTGTTAAAATTAACAGGAGAAGAGCTGGTAAACTGTTGGCAGTTAGCAGTCGGTGGGAGCGGAGTCTTGTTTGTTTTGGAGCTAGCAGCTAACAGAGCTAAACACACAGCAGGACTGAGAACTTTAGTGAACTGCAGTTCAACAATTTTACAGTAAATAAATGTGCTAAAACACTTATCCTTATTACTGTTTGTAGGTAAAAGTACCTTGAATAAATAGTTTTCTTATGTAATGCAGTTATTAAAACCTTTTCCTGCAGGAGGCACTCCAACCACCTGCAACACACTGCCAGTATCTGATGTAATGTGTTTTTCTCAACTTCTACATGTTATTTTTTGTTATGTTGAGCAGTCCGAATGTGTGAATAGAGCCTCTGAAAGATCTAATTTTCTTTTATTCAACACACGGGCTCCTTCTGTAGATTCACATGATGTAATCTTTTAATTTATGCCCTTTTCTTGTCCCACTGCTGACTGTTATGACTACACAGAGGCAGATAATGACTCTTTTCAGTAAACATGTAATCTTAGATTCTCAACTATGAAGAAAACATAATGGATATTTATACAATTTTTGAGGAGATATCATCATGATGATCTCATCCACCCGGCACACCCACCCACTCACCTATCAGTCTGTAAATGAAGTGTGTTTAACACTCGGTGCAATCCTCAGAAACTCTACAGGTATAATACCAGGTAGGTTGGACATTTATTGGAAATGCTTTTTCTTGTTCCCTTCGTGCATCACACTGACTCATTTAAGCGTCCTGACTCATGTTGTCCTTGCTTATCTGTAATTGTAAGTACAGTGAGCAATGTACAAACACTGCACTTCACCCGACCCCACAGAAGCCTTGTCTGTCTCCATAGTGGGGGGTTGCGTGGTTGGAAAATACAACAAAGCCTGGTGCATTTCAAATGAATGTGGGAGCTGGAGACCGTGGCCTGTCTCACTATCTGTCTGTCTGTCTGTCTCTACATTTCCGCTTTTACTCATCCGCCTCTCAATCAGCACTTCCTCTCAGCCCCTCTGTGTCTGGGTGACTGTAGGGGGATAATGTGGTTGAACTTTTCAATATGATACAACTCTGACATCAGGTGAAATTTGTCATCTGGATATGTAATGCCTAAAAGGGGGGTAGCTTATTAAATGCATTAGCGAAGGAGCTTTTAACCATTTTATAAACAAACTGTAGAAATAATGCATTAAAGCCGGACAGGTCTTTGTCATCCAGATCCCCAGGCATTTAGATTCACCATAACAGTCTATGGATGGAAATGTTGACCTGTCTCTGAATTCTTTTATGGATGAATCCCAATGACTTGGTTCATAGACAAATGTCTCAATAACAGTTGGATGGATTAATATGAAATTTAGCTCAGGTGTTCTTGATGACTTCAGGATGAAGTATTATAACTTTGGTGAGTCCCTGATTTCTCACTTGGCGTTGTCCTCAGGACATTGGACAACTACTTTGGTTTCTATCAACCTTCTCAGCTGGGCTAACAAGCAATTAGTAGCATGCAAACACACAAAACTAATATGGTGAACGTTGTAGCAAAACCTGCTAATCACCAGCACCTTAGCTGTCACTTTGAGCATGTAATCATGCTGATTTAGCTCAAAACACTGATTAAACCCACATCTTTATCTTAACTTAATTTTCCCTAAGATTCACAATTCACACAAAAAGGACTAACACCAACTATGTGTCTGTCTGTCTTTCATTAAGCTACACTCTGACACCCTAAACCTGTCAGTGGTACTAAAGCAGGACTTAAACTTTCCATGTTCACTGGTGCACCATTGCTTGAGGCCCCACTACGTTCCACGTGACAGTTAAGTCACCACACGGCGTACATGTCGGCTCTGTTTGGATTTCTTCCAATCTTATTCTTTACGTCACAACAAAATCAAGGTGCTCGATTTTGTTGTGACATTTGCTACAACAAGCTATAAGGGGACTCCAGAAAGTATAAACAGAAGCATTAAACTACAAGGACAGCTGGACTCATGTTACGTGTTTGTACTGCTTTTGGAGTCTGTCTGGTGGATGCATGCGCAGGTATACAGTCGGATTTAGATTGTAACCCCAGAACCATGAAAGATCTTGTGAAAGTGATAGTGATAGATCATCTTTACCTAACATTAATCCAGAGCTTTTTGTGCCTTTACCTGCCTTACTTCAGCGTTGTCATATTATGAAATATAATTACTTTGTTCAACAAGCATTTTTACAAGCGATGAGTGTTTATATATCCAGTAAAGTCAGTAGGAGATTTTAGAGGGGAGAGGGGACATCATCCTCATTGTTAGCAAAATTACACACCTTTGCTAAAATTCACACCTTTACAGCACTACAGGAAACTCGACAGTGGAGCTACATCAGGCTTCCGTTTTGGTCTTTACGGGAGATTTGTCGAATGTCATGAGACTGATCCCCCGATTAATCTAAATGTTCTCATGCACTTTATATTCAACTTCACTCCACACAATATAGAAGCCAAACACTGATCTAATCAATTCAAGCTTTGTAACCTCCGCTGAATCTGTCTACCGCTAAATTTTCATTGCCTGACCTCACTCAAAACTGTGTGCTTCTTCTTTTGTATTCAAAAAGCTGTGATGGTGTATTACAGGCTGACATTTCACCGCTGGCCTTTTTTTTCTCCACGCTGGCCTTTAAATTTGCTGTTTGTGTGTCTTTGTCCTGCTGTGTTTAACTGTGTGTTAGGTCAGATTAACAAATGGTAAGGCCGGTGGCAGGCTGAATAACAGCATTAACCAGAGAACAATGGGAGCGTGGGACTAAGCCCTTTCACAACCTGTCTGACAGCTTGTAGCGTTGATGTCATCCTCTGACTCAGGCCGTTACCACCGCCGCTGTCACCCTGGACGCTTGGATGCATGACATCACCAAATGACACATATCACTCTTCACTACTACCTCTCTGCTTTGTCTCTCTTGCTCCAGTCGTTTGCATACTCATCAGCTTTCCTGCATTGTAGGCTTCCACTTTGTCAGTCTGTGAACAAGGAGGGGGAGAGCATGAAAGGACATCATGAGTTTTTCAAGGAGACTCAGATAAAAGCAGAGAAGAGTGGAGGACATAGATTCTTCGGTCATGTGATGTGCTCCCAGGAGGGTACAAGCAGTTACTGATGTTGGCTACAGATAAGAGAATAACAGAAGTATGGTGAATTGTTTCAATAACAGTAAATGATTTACAGCTGGTTAGATGTTGATAGGTGATACGAACACATTGTCTCCCCAGTCTGTGATTGAAACGCTCTGTACATTGCATCTATATCTCTAGGATGCTGGAACACTATATATTCTCTTTTTGTTAAGGATACATTTTCTGTTTCAGTCTCTGGATAGATTTAAGCACAATAAGCACTTGGTTAGAATGAGGCAAACATTCTTTGGCTTAAAATACTTGCTTTGGTCGCCATGACCACGGATGGGGATGGTCTGATTTCCCTGTGACAAATAGCTGCTTTCGGGTTGCCACAAAAGCGGATGAAAATCTGACCTTAAAAATATCCTCTGGTGTGACTTGAGCTGCAGTCGCCCGTTTGCCAGCCTTGCTGGCTGTGATCCTCCACTTCCTGATGTGAAAGTCGACTAATAAGCATTTAATGTGAACATTATATGCTTCAATGTTCAATCTTGGACATGTCTGTGGTTTGCAGAAACGCTAACTGCTAACATTATGTCCTGGTGACTGGGCTAGGTCAGTAAATGTTAAATTTTTTGGCCATTCTAAAAAAGTAGTTTAATTGGCCTGGTCTACAGAATCACATGGTTACAGAGGAGGCTGATATCTATCCAGGACCTATCTTCTATTTTAATGTAAGCCCAGGACTGGTCCCAGGCAGACACCCCTTCCTCTGACTGCGCCTACATTTGTAAGATGCTGTTTACACCATTGCACAAACCCATTATTCAGTTCTGGGGCCAATATGTCCTTCCAGTGTCTTAAAATAACTCAGTTATTATACCCACAATAATAACAGTCAACACTTGGATATGTCTGGTATTTTGGATCAGTCCCTCAGTAAACAGAACTTTGGACTTGAAGGGACCAGCTGCTTAAAATTTCTGAATCCTGGATCCAAAGTGGTCCAACCAAACTACATTAAAAAGTAATTTGACCAAATGGGTAAAAGCTTATTATAATGAAAACTCAAAGTCACAGAGCTGAAAGCAGAGCTGTTTTTCTCAGCTCACCGAAAGCTGATTATTTGGAGATGAGTGGCTTTTAACAGGGCACCCGTGGCATACATCTTAAATTATGACCTGTTAAAGGTTGTTTTTGTTGTTCCCATTCACACATCAGGAAAAAAGGATAAAAAGAATACCAACAACTGATATTCTTAGACTCGTTAAAGACATGTAAGAACAGGTTTTAGAGGATTAATGAGAGTCAGTTGAAAACTCTGGAGAAAGCTAGTGAAAGGGTCTCAAGTCTAATTTATTTTGTTGAAATAATAATAAAGGTTGTATGCTGGGAAAGAAACACATCAAAAATAAGTACAACAAAACAATGACTACAAGGTGCCAATGGAACAGAGAGACAATTGTTTTAAAAAGTGTCCCTTTATCTGACTGCAGTGCTACTTTTTAGGTGTCTGTATCTTGTATTATTAATATATAATACTTGGTAAGATTTAGAGGTTTTGCAGTAAGGAAGCCCTCGGTCAAACATACTATTTCCTCCATTTTCCTGTGATAACGAGTTTAATTTGATTGTTTTTTCGAGACCATGAGTTATTTATGTCTTCATCACGGAATAACTGTTGTTTCCCTGAGATAATGAGATCATTTTTATTGAGATCTCGACTACTGCTGATCTAATAAACATTAGGCTATAATAGGAGGGAACAACCTTTTGTTTTCTCGTGATCTCGGGTTGATTAAGCTCCTTTTCACAAGATCTCAAGAAAATGATCTTGTTATCTCGGAAAAACATATCCAAATGTTATTCTGGGGTAATGACATAAATAACTCACAGAAAACACTCACTGCCCCACGACTTTTTAGGGCTTCTGTAAAGCCAAAATTCAGACACATCTTAAGTTTCCTGTCTCATCAATTTGAAAAAAACTGTCAAATTTAAGCCTCAAGCCCAAAAGATGTCCAAAAATTGCACACAAAATATGCAAATCAACCAATCCTCAATGCTTAATATATTAAAAGAAACCAAACAAAGGGACCAGAACTGTGGTGAGCTGAGTGCCTGCTTACTGCCGTCGCTTTGTATTTTGCTCCTTGTCAAGGTTTCATGTGTTCATCGCATCATGTTCATCGCTTCCTGTATGCATAACAGCGCACATCGCCCACACCCAGAATAGAATGTATGCAAATAAGGTGAACCTACAGTAGAGCGTCGGTGTCAGTGTCATTCAGGCTGATCTGACGGGTTTATTTTCTCACAAACTTTATGAGTTCCACAACTTGCCATACAGGGTATGTGAAGCAGCTGTGATGATGAAAAACAGTGTCATCATGATGAACTGAATGAAAATTCAGTCATTATCCACTCGCCCTAATGTTGATCAAAAGTTGATTTAGAAAGATGTTAACACTTGTTGAGCTTGTGCACCCAGTTCAGACGGATTGCGTGCTAACACTTTTAGCTTACAGTGAAGATTTCTGCACCCCAAAAAGGTGTAAATAACTTCTTTTCACATTTTTTTGGTTTCTTGAAGTTGTGTTTCATGTTTTAAAAACAAGACGATGAAATTTCACCTGACTTTCCATCAGCATGAGTAGATAATTTGAATGACTGTATGTTCATTTTTGGGGTAAGTAAGTAAGTACGCCAAAAACTAAATTTTAAATGTACAGTAATGGAGAAATAAAAGATAAATAATTTGCTATTCACTGAATAACTGAGCACATCTGTCATTCATCTTTTGTGAAATTTGTTATACTGTACATCTGCTGGCTGCTTAGATTTGCCTTGAAAAATCCTCTTCTGTCCAACAGGAAGTGAAGCTTTTTACATTTCTGACAGCCGCAGCAGCTTGTGTAGAATAATGTGGAAATAAAAGAAAACTAACTTCATTCCAAAATCTGTTTCAATGAGGACACAAAAAACACAATAATTTGCCTGATAACTGTCCTGTAACTCCTGACTTTCTATACATGGTCTCCCATCAATTTACAGTGTTATTACTGCAGTTATAGCCCAGAACCAGCAGAGGTTAAACTCCAACCCTCCTCTGGGACAGACACGCAGAGCTGAAAGGCCCTGGCTCCCACACAGCCACGCAGCAGGTGACTCTCTGTCCTAGAAACAGTTGCTATTTAGACGTGATTTGCAGCGGGTGCAGACAGAGTCATTGTTATTTATATTGTGTTATCCCCATGTTTGCTTCAGAGGTCGAGTATTCCTGATAAGTCGCTCCACTCGAGGGTCACGGCTGAGGAGTTTGGTTTATAACCTCTAAGAAGACGCAAACGTTTAATAAACAGACTCTCGCTGTGGGCGATGGGTATAAATATCTGAGGACATCATCTAATACCCTCAGTCGTGTAAATCCATCCATGTGTATGATATGCTTCCATTCTGGGATAAGGTCAGAATTAAATTGGGCTCCCACCGCAGGGAGAATGACAGTATTTGCTATTCTTGAGATCGTTATCTCAGATTTCACCAAAGCATGAGGTAAACCAAAATCACAACCCACAGCCACTATACATACACATCGAGCGCCGTATATGAAGATCAGTGACGCTCCATTACTGACTTCATACACAGAGTGTATATGCGAGCAAGTGAGAGCGAATGTTTAAATTTTTCTGATCGTTAACTAGACAATATTTGGTTGTTGCTAAGTGACTGTGAGGATGATTCACCCCTCCTCAGGCAAAGGGACATGGCAACTTGAATGAATAATACTGAGCAGACGAGCCCAACTCAGAGAAAATAGGGTTGTTATGAGTTCACTGATGTAGCTGTTATTGTAAGGTGTAAACTATACTTCTGCCGGTAATCTGTCACGGCCGCTGGCCTCCTCGCACAGGCAACACTTAAAGGAGACATTTGTCCTTTTAGTGGAAGATTTTCTTATATTTTCACAGCCTGCAATCATCAGTCGTTCTTAGTCTTCAGATTGAACTACCCCTTGGGGTGGTGAGATGGTTTTAGAGGAGGTGGGTATCACAAGACGACACATGAAATGTGTTCAAATGTAGTGCTGATGAGTTTTGTGATTTTAGACAGCTCTTGCTTTGTTTTAAGTATTTTTTATAAAACTCAATCTTTTTACATGATTTTATAATTTGAACAAGAAATGTTACTATTTATTTTGTAATCATTGTGGAAGTCAGAGGAGGTTGTTTTTATTTTTTATTTTTTACCTATTCCCGCAAATTCTAATCCAAATGTGTATAAAAGTCTGTTATTTACACACACAAAAATTCCACATGGGACATTATTTTCCTTTTGCATGTTCACATTTTAGTTCACGTGTAAAAATAGCCAATCTCGTGAAAAATGTGGAGTTCATATGTGAAGAAGAAAGTTTTAGCCGATTTCATGAGCCATGGTTTGTTTTCACACATGGAAATTCTAATCCACATGTGAAAAAAGCCAATCACATGTGAATGTATGTATGAATTCGCATATGAAAATTTACATCTCACATTTGGTAACTTTCATTCATATGTCAATCACATGTGTAAATGTCTAATTCACCTGTGACCTGTGATTAATAAAATAAATTGACTTTTCCACAGCACTTTCCCAGTCGACTGACCGCTCAAAGTGCTTTACACACATGGTTAGATTTACCCATTCACACACTGATGGTAGAAGCTGCCATGCAAGGTGCCAACTGCTCATCAGGAGCAATTTGGGGTTCAGTATCTTTCTCAAGGATACTTCGACATGCAGCCAGGGGGGAGCCGGGGATTCAAACCAGCGACCTTTCGATTACTAGACGACCCTGAGGAATTAAGTAAGGTGGTTTGATGCGACAGTTGAAGAGTATCCTTGAAAAGATGTCAGTTGAAGAAAATGAGATGAATACGGTTGAAATGTTAGTTGGAGAGTAAGTTAAATAAACAGTGACAGTTGAGGTGGAAGATAAAAAAAAAGGCATTGAAATGTCAGTCGAAGCATCGGTGATGAACAGAGCCAAGAAGTTCTGGTTAAAGTGGAAGTCTTCTACTTTAAGTCTAGAAACTTAGAGATGTCAGTTGAAACGTAACAGGACAGACAGTGAAGGTGAAGGGTTTTTTGTTGGTATTGTTGTTCAAAGCTGAGGGTGTGAGACCTCAAAGGGTTTGAAGTGCCAGTCGAGAGAAAAGTCAAGAAAGAAATGTCAGTTTCTGTTTCAATCTGATTTTGTTGGTCTCAAAAATGCTTTCCTTGTTAAATAAAGGTTAAACAAAACTACATAAAATTGAAAAAAGGGTACATTTTCTGGAAAAATGTAGCAGGCGTGCAGTGCGCAGGCCACTGAAAATTTACAGTTGAAACATACTGAAACGGTACACGTGAGCAGTAATGCAGTAAATTGCGGAAGTCAGGAAAAGTGAAGATTCTTTTATTGTTTAGCAAAGGTGACGGCCTGAGAACAGGAACAGTTGAAAGCGTCAGTTACAGTGTAAACATTGAAATGATTTGAAAATCAGTTGAAGTGATGAGAGCAGCCGAAAGTCACTTGGTGTGTAACCATTGAAGCAATTCTCAGTGAAGCTGTCCTTTGAATATAGCCAGAACTGTTTTGTCAGACTTTTATCTAGTGTTCAATGTCTTGTAAATGTAATTTAATTATTACATAATACATGTCACTTAAAGAGTTCACCCAAAAATGAAAATGCAGTCATTATCTACTCACCCCCATGCAGATAGAAAGGTGGGAGAAGTTCTGTTGTTTGCAAAACATTTCTGGAGCTTCACAGCAAAACGGCATTGCAGCATTCTCCTTTAAAACATGAAAAGACAACAGAAATGAAACAAAGTGGCTCCACACAGCTTTTCTGGAATGATTCAAGTCTCCAGAAGCCCCAAATTGATTTGAAAAGAAAATATTAACACCCCCTTCAAAGGAGAAATCTTCACTGTAGCTGCTAAGCTAAAGGCGTTAACATGCCTGCCGTGCATTGCCTGTGATAAAACCATATTTTCAAATGAATGTGGGATCTCATGGCTTCAGGAGACACCAGATCAGCTGTGTGGAGCCAATTAACATTTTGCTTTTTTACATTTTAACACAAGTCCCCATCGACTTCAGTTATTTAGGAGAATCCTGCAATGCTTTGAAGCTCAAAAAATGCATCGTGGAGAACCAAAACTTGAAACACGAGGCTGTTGGGCGTGAGGTTGAGCAGATAATACCTGAATATTAATTTTTGGGTGAATTTATCCTTTAATGCTCTGGTGTCTAATATCTAAACATAGAACACAACAGGAAATGTAAGCTCTGTTTGGCTTACAAGAGTTCAATTTTGGACTCCTGATGCATTGATCATGATTAAATGCTCAAATGAAATTCCAGATATTGGAGTAATGCTTCTCGGCGTGGAGCTGAAATCCAAGATGCGTCTCCACATTTACATAGTCACTGATCTCATCAGATGTTTGTTTAGTATTAGTTTTTCGGGAGAGTTTTGTCACCACATGATGTATCAAATCTCTGAAACTCATGTTTGTCACATACTGTCAGCACTTACAAAAGTTTAGACAGGAAATCGACTTTCCATCCAATAAATCAGAAAACAAACAAAGCCGCGCAGTCACAGTGTGACAGTATTTCAGAGGGAGGCACCATAATGCATCAACAGACTGGACTGACAGTTTTGTTTTTTTCTTTTCTGGGCTCAGACAGTTTGCACAATGATGGTCACACAGCCTGAGCATTAATGATGAACAGAACGTTATTTTGGAAAGCGGTGTCCGCCCTCGGTCGAGGTCTTGCTCATGCAATTAAACCACCTAATGAAGGTAATGAAATAGATTCAAAATGACAAGAGAGATAATCAGCCCGTCGAGTTTCAGGAGGTTAGACACGTTTAAAGCTGTGTGTTGTGTTACAGCCGAACACACTGGAAGCTGATAAACATGCAGAAATAAGAGGGCATAGGTCGACAGGCTGTTGAATCCTTGGCAGTGTCCCTCCTTGCGATCTCTGGACATGTTGGTTTTCAAGCTGTTAAGTCTGCAGTAGGCCCATCTGTGCCATTCCCTCTTAAAAACCGTCAGTAGCAACATTTTCCCATTTCTTAAATCTTCAGCACTGAAAGAGAAAGGGAGTTAATGGCCAGATGGGATGAAATACAAGGAGGGAGGGGGCTGTCTTTTGCATATTAAAGACAAAAACAGCAATTAGTAAATAGGCTAATTTGTAAGTCAAACACTCCCTCCTGGGTCTTCACTAAATGAATGTATGTATGACAACTGGTTTCCAGGTTGCATAAGGTTGAGAACTTCCTGTGCTGCTCTCTGAATGTGACACTTTAGATTCAGTGTCATGTAAACGCACTGAGTCTGCACCTTGCTGAAGACAGGAAGTGGTTTGGGTCTTTCATCTGGGCCAGCAAACACCACACCACGATCACTCATGTTTTCCAGCCCGAGCGACTAAAAAGGTCTCACCACTTGACTGGGTTTGACATCAAAGTTTGACATTATCTCATATCATGTGTGTGATCTCTAAACAGATAGACAAAACCACACACACACTCATTGCGTCATGTTTTCCACGAGCTGACATTTGTGGAGCAAAGATAGACGACACAATCCGGTTCAAGATCTCGTACAAAGGAGAGAATGGTTGTAAGACGAGGTGTCTCATCCTGCTGAGCGTTCAAAATGAAATAATAAACATCTCCTAACATCAGTAATCACTTTATCAGCAACAGTCATTTTATGAACCACCTGCTCATAATTTCCTATGACAAAAGAATAGAGAGATTACTGGTATTAATGGCATCCTTCAATTTTCCTGTAAGTGTAACAATTTAGATAGTTCAAACAAGGAAATTCGTTTACATTTCTACTCTGAAATGTATTGAAAGTGAGAAAGTCATTTACAGGATAAACATATTACCTCGCTGATATTTAATATGACAACATCAAAACTGACACATTGTAGCAAGTTGAACTCAATAATCAGATAACAATAAAAAATAAAATATATTTAGCCTCATGTTTTAATTCATGTTGGTCACTTTCTGGCCTGTTGACTCTCTTGCCAAGATATAATAATAACAATTAATGAAAAGTGAGCTTTAATAACAAAAAGCTGAACAGCCAATTCGAAATGTCCAAAATGTAGCAGCATAAAGGGTGATAACAAAATGGGAGAAATCCAAGAAACAAAAGCAAAACAAAGTGAAAACCAAAAAGCAACGTACAAACCAAAAATAACACGAGGAAACACGATGGGAAGGTGGAACAGGAATAAACAGGAACACAAGGGCAAAACAGAACAGGCGAACAAAGAGAGAGGGGAAGGCAAGGACTTAAAAACACAAGGGGTGATTAACTGATAGAACACAGACGAGGAGCAAAAACGGAGGGAAAACAGACAAAGGGAGGAAATGTAAAGCATGACAACTTAAAATAAATAAAACAGGTAAATAACAACACCTATGACAAATACTGTTTAATCTAACTAAACAGCATGTTTGTAAGGAATTTTGGATGCAGCCAGAGGCTTTACACTTGAAAAAATGCAAAGATGGCATGAACCAAGAGCAACTTCTCAAACAGACTACTTAATTACATAAAGATGTTAATGAAGATGTTGAGGCCTTGTCGTTCATGGAGGAGGGTTCACAAAATCGTCACCCAAACCTCAACAGGAAGCTAATTCTCTCTCTTCGACATTAATTAAGATGTAGGTTAGCAACTTTATCGAGTCAATACTGCTAACACTATTATTAATGCGTGGCAGATTTAGCTAACGCTTCTAAAGCCTTGAAAGTGCCGCTGGTGCAACAGGTATTTTGATACACTGGCACTTAATCAAGTTCCGTCAAGCACAAGAAGTGTCACCCATAATCCTTTCCCCAGTGACCTCCCAGGAAACTCCTGGATAACTTGCCCCCTATGAGCGTCAGCATCACTTAGCATAACGCCATCATGAGCACGTTTTCATACTAACGTTACATTAAGTTCAAAACACTGCTGTGCCTCAGTACAAACTCACAGAGCTGCCACCGTTTAAAGAATTTCAGAATCCTTGTTTATAGCCAATACAAGGAAACGTTTAAAATGGGCACATCTCATTTGTTCTCCCAACCACATCCTCTTCTACAAATACAGAATCTACTTGTAGCAACTAATAAATGGTTTTCAGTGGTTGTACCTTGCTTTAGCACTGGTTATGGTTAGAGATAAATGTCAACTTTGTTTTAGCTGGTTGTTTAATTCATCGACTGCTGAATTAGCACTGGGCTCTTCTACGAAGCAGCATGACTTCCAGGTAACCTGTTAGCATCTGAGTTCTGCTTCATTGCTCCTGATCATCATCACGACCATGTCATCATAACGGCCGCAAACTTCTCATCAAAACAACGATCTCTTATCAGATAGTTTTCACACTTTTGATGGCGCAATTGTGGCAATCCCTTTTATCCTCTATGATGCAACCATTCATTCATGTTGTTGTAAAATAGGCCCCATATTACTGTGAATCTAACACCTCTGACACGATGATGATTTAGAATGTCAGCTTGACAAACAGTTGGCCCAATGAAACCGGCCGTACAGGTAGAACCGGTTGAATTTACATAACTCGTCAGGTCGTGTTGCATCCAGTATTTGAATTCCCAACAGATCTCTTGAAAGTCGTTTCAAGGATCTGGAGACTCTCACATTTCCACCATTACTACTGTGTAATGATATCAAAACAAATACTGGAGTTATTATTATGTTTTTCGCACAGATATACTTTCTGTTGTGATGCCACTGCCCCTTTGAGTTCAGAGACCACTACGTTGTTATAATAACATAATGTCAGTATTTCAAGTAGATCTCAATAGACACGTAGTTACTGTTCTGCAAAAAGGGGTTTGCATTAATGCTTTTAGCTTAGCAAGATGTATGGAGCCATCTACTTCAGTTGTTTAGGAGTATGCTGCAACAATGTTTTGCTGTGAAGCTCCAGGAAAGTTTTGTGGACTACGAAGCTTTACGTGACTCTTTATCAGCATGAGGGTGAGTTAGATAATGATGGACAATTTTTTTATCCCTTTAAAATACTGGAGGACAAGACACTGCCATCAAAGCATACTCCATTACAAGTACATGTTTGGAATTCAAAACTTTACTCAAGTAAAGCAAAGCACGTACTTAAAGCATCAAAAGTTTAAAAATGTGCAAGTCACATTTCACTCTTATTGGATCATTTCAGCTCGTTGGGCCTAATCTTTAACAACGCATTGTATTTTAGAAAGTTTGTGTTTTGTCTGTATGATCCTGATTTGGAAATTGACTTCATCTGTCAGATAGTAAAAAAGTACAGTATTTCCCTCTTAAATGTAGTGGAGTAGAAGGAGAAAGTAGCATTAAGAAAGTACAATATGTGAGTAAATGTACTTAGTAACTTTCCACTCCTGTATGAACATCCTACATTTTATCTAATAAACCTGAAACCACAGACTCTGGATATACAGTGTCAGGTAAATGTTATCTTATGGAGGTCATAATAACAAATTAGCCTTTTAGAATGATACATTTTAGATTTATTCTATTGATTTTATATGAATAAAACAATGATAACAATAAATGCAAGACCGCTTCATTGCAAAAAACATCAAACCTTTGAGTATCTCCTGAAGGCAGGGGGTGCTTGTTCGCTTACCCTTCATCACAAGTGAAACAGGAGTAGCTGGGAATCCAATCTGCACCAGCTTTGATCAGCTGTGTCCATTTATAAATAACTGTACAGGGGGCTAATAATAGAAGCATTAATACATGCCCTGCATTGTTTCAGGTTGCCAATGAGGATAAATAGAGAGCTCAGATTGTACTCGGGGTTTGAAGCCAGCGAGACCCTTTCAGTGCAACATGGGTCCTGTCATATGGGACTGTGCAGTCAGCCAACTTGGCACTTGCTTAATAGCCCTCCTGCCAAAGACACCTACTTATTACCACCAATGATGTTACCGCCCTGTCTCACTCACAGGTCAGCTGTCTAACGCAAGCAGGACAATATTTATTCTTTCATTACAGTCTGGTTACTTTAAGCACTTCTCTACGCTTTTAAAGGTCATTTGATATGAGGAAATATAAACATCTAATGACCTTTAATTTGTTTATTCTAACAAAGAACACAGTTAACCTCAGTTTGAGTAACCAGTTTTATTAAAGAGAACTGGCTTTGTCAGGCTTGTCTGGTTCTGTCATACGGGCTTATGTAATACTGCCTTCAAATGCTGTGGGAAATATCAATCACTGGACAATTGGGAGAGAGTGTTTGTATGGTGACAGTTTATTCATAAAGTCAAACTTTACCCAACTAAAGGCGTATATGTGTGCCTTCGCTGTGAGATTGGGCTGCCAACCCAGATGCCAGAGTAAATATTAGCAAACCACAGATATAATGACACTTTTATTTTATGACAATACTGCACTTATGGTCTGTTTAAGTTTAAGTACAAAATCCACTTGGGTATTGTTAGGACAGATCGTTGCTTTGGCTTAAAATATCTGATTTGGTTGCCACAAACATGGCAGCAGATGTGCCAACTTCCCATAAAAAAAAAAAAAAAAAAAAAAAAAAATGTTTTTGTCGCCAAACAAGGCTGAAATTTCTCCAAAAGTCTACTCAAGAATATCTACCACCTCCCCCTAAATCTCCTGATATGAATGTCAGGTCATAAACATGTAATATGAACATGATATGACAACAGTGTAGACATGTCTGTATGGTACACATGAGACCTACAGTGTATGTGTCAGTATGTATCAGTGGGTCGCAGAAATGCTAACTGACAACATTTGCATTGGTCATATATGTTTGACCTCCTTTCAAAGTGACTGGACTGGTAACTGACACCTGCAGGAAAGCTGGAAAGGCAAAACCCCGTCACAAACAGTCACATCAGGGGAGGTGCAGCTGAAGGAATATCAAAATGTAGAAGTAGTTTGTTTGGTCATAAAGGTGCAGAAAATGAAAACACAGGGAATGAAAAGATAAAGGACCTGGAGATATTTCAATCTAAAGAAACACAGTTGACACTATGCGAACTTATTGGCATTGATATGATGATATTGATTATCTTTTCTCTAAGGAGGTTGCAGTTTTGGTTCCAATACATCCTTTTTCACAGCTGACATGTTGAGCTGTCACAGCACAGGTGTGACCAATTACGTTAACGATGGCTCCATTCTATTGAGTGTCCAATAAAGTCATGTCAGGGAGTGAGCATGCACAGTACATGAACCGTGGAACCAGTTCACCTAAATGGAATGCAGCCATCATTTATGTTATAAATTCCACATGTGCTTTTCCTGCTTTGACAAGTTGAAATGTTTGGCAGGAAAAGGGTCTATTGTTTGTCTGTTAGTAAGTATTTGTCGGCAGGATGTCTGAAAAACATAACAGATTTAATTTAAATGTGGTGGAAGGACGGCCCATTGACCGAGGAACACGGGATTCTGTTTGTTTGACTTACAGCACACGTGTTACTAAAACATTAAAGATGGCTCTGTTGTTCTGGTGTTTCAGTAATCTATGACAGTTTGACAGAGAGTCGGTGTGAACAAGACCAGGACCTACTATTTTAACACAACATAAACAAAACATTTCTGCTGTATAATGACTAATACATGTATCTTGAAACTTGAAACAACAAACGGAGGCTTCATTTATTCCACCATGGTGTTTGAAATTCTGAAAATTAATCTCCACACCTGCTCTTTCTTTTAATGGCTTGTTGCTTTCTAAATTGTGTGTAATCCATCACATTATTAAACAAAGTACGCTGCTCAAAATTTGTCGGGATATTGGGATATTTCAGTGTGCGATAACTGTTTATTTCACTTGTATGCAACTGGAACGTACGTATCACCACAGATTGGCTTCCAAACATTTGGTTGGCTCAGAGATGTGATAATATTAAATGACTGAAATTCGCAGTGGAGCAGAAGTTAAAAGAACCAGTCGCATTATGAACTCCAGCGTATATGTCATCTACACTGTGAATTGAAAGAGTATTTACTTTGTGAAAATATGTGATGATAACTGCCTGGGGGAAGAATAACATACTTTGTTTGAGTGTAAAAACACCATTATGGTTGATGATAGAAATCAATATTTGCCAAAATACTTGTTAATATTCCATCTATGTTTACTCTCACACTGTTATTGCAGACTGATTAAACAAAGATTATATGTAAATTAGGAGCAGTTTTGAGTAATGTTTGGCTTCTCTTTAAATAAAGGGGAATCTGTTCTTCTTGTTTACTACTGTAATAGGGTTTTGTTTTGTGTTTGTACTCCAACTCCATGATGAAGTGGTTGAGAGTAAATACAAAGAAATCTGAAATCTGAATATTTACATGTCTAATTTGCTTTTACTTGCTTGTCTTTTGCCACTGCAGCACAAAGTGCCTCTATTTTACACTGTTATCTCCTTGTTGGGGGCTCAGCTACTTTACTGTGCGTCAAGAGTTTACATTATGGCAAATAATGTGCACCCTCACTGTGAGTTTGCCCAGTTGCCAGCACAAATATTGGCAGACCACAGATACGGTGAAACTTTACATTTGTTTTTGACACAACTCTCCATTTCTAGGTCCAATTTTCAACTTTATCTTCTGTCAATACTGCCTTTATGGTCTGGCTAGGTTAAAGTTCAAAATACATTTGGGTAGGGTTAGGACAGATATTTTTTTGGCTAAAAATGACTATTTTTGTCGCCAAACAGGCAGAATTTGTCTGGTGGTCTTCTCAAAAATATCTGGCCTTCGTCTTAATCATCCTTCACTGTCATTATTAAACAAACTACACTACTCAAAATCAGTCAGGGATATTATAGTGTCTCACTTGATTGTTTATTCTGTGACATATCTGAATATTTATTTTTTTGTGATTTGTTAATATTTTTGGTCCAGAGTGATAATGTTAGTATATATGTATATTTACATGTCCCATTTGCTTTTGCTCGCTCGTCTTTTCCCACTGCAGCACAACGTGCCTCTGTTTCACTCTTGATATCTCCTTGGTGGCGGTTCAGTTACTTCACTGTATGTCGAGAGTTTACGAGCAGCACGTGAAGGCACCGCGTCTTCTTCCTCGAGCCTCCTGGAGAGACTTTTGATTGGCTGCCAGTGACATCATCCCCTGCTCGTACGTGGGACTCGACTGAAGGCAGCTCGAGCGACAGAGAGAGGCAACGCAGCCCGGCCAGGCCCCGCCCACCGCAGGGTCGGACCTCACTGTACAGAGGGAGCGCGTTTAATATTAATGAGGTCGCGCATTGGCTCAGACGCGCGTCAATCCCGCTGCGCAACTTCTGTAGGCTGGCAGACTTCCTTCAATATTATTTCTGGGGAGAGCAGGGGTAAAAGTACTAAAAAATGTTGCCGCTCCACAACACCGGGACGGACTGAATGGAGGTAACGCTGTCAGCGAGCGGAGTCCATAAATCCGTCTACAGTGACTCGCGACACACACCGGTAAGAGCAAATACTTTTGGGGGGGTTAGTGTTCAAGTTGTTTTTGAAATGCACAGTCATAGAGATTTCACTCGACTCTATAATTAATGAAGAGGAATATCTAATTGCTTGCATCCATTTTGAGCTGATTAGTGGTTAATATCCTCCTTCTATAAATTAGATTATTATTATTTTTTTTTATTTATCACAGCTGTTATCTCTGTTAAATCTCACGGCTGCGACAAAGTTACAATCTCCAGCTTTCAAACGCATCCTCCTCGCTGTTATTCTCTATTTTCTTTTCCTTTTCTATGTCACACAGCGGTGTGAAATTGAATTTCCTGCCGTGTTCAGCTCATCTGATCAGTTCGTCTCGTCCTGAGAGCCATATCATATTCTCGGCACGTTCTCATGCCGGTTTCTTCAATGAATTTTGGCCATGAATGATTTTGTGCCTTTGCTTGAAGCTGCACCGTGCTTAAAGGATGCCAACGGTCGGGACAGGCAGTGCTCGGCGGGTGTCTTTACATAATATGCCAGGATGACATGCTTTTAAAAACGCTCAGGCTGCTGATCAAAAGGAATTGCCACCCTTCTTTTTTTTTTTTTGTACCCTGACTTTCCATTTGGGGGAGAGAGCAAACTGCGGCGTAGTGTTGATGCAGTATTTTATCTTTTTTTTCCCCCCTCTCTTGTTATAAAAGCTTTGGAGCAGACAGAGAAGCAGAGTTGGGATGAAATATTCAACACCACACACTCTCTCACTCACACACTCACACACTCACACACACACAGTATCTGGAGGGGTTAGGGTGATTCATATTAATTACAAAGTGATTCAGTTACACCAGGCTCTGTGATGATTTCACTGTTTATTATTAGTGGCCACTCTGTCACGCCCACATTTTCCCACCAAGTTGGGTGTAGCCCTGCAGGTGTTGACACTACTAATATTTGGCTCCAGCAGGCGTTCTCTAGTTTGCATGTTGATCAAACAGACACGAGGTCCGCCTTTGTGCTCTCCACTGGACGCAGAATTCATTGAACCCAACAGTTTTTTCTTGCCTCTGTCTCCACAGAGTGGCTTGTTGACTTCTCCGTAAACGTCCAGCCCTCGGCCTCCCCATGCCTCCATCTCCCCTTGACGACAGAATTGTGGTGGCGCTGCCAAGGCCGATTCGACCTCAGGAACTCCAACTGCGCCTGGACACCAGCTACCTGGACTCCATCGCCACCACCAGCAGCAGCAAGACAGTCATCAGCACCACCGTGGTGAAGATCCGGGCGACGGCCAATCTTGTAACGTATATGCCCTCATCCAAGGGCTCCACGCGCTCGTTGTCGTGTGGGTGCAGCAGTGCCAGCTGCTGTTCTGTGACTACCTATGAGAAGGACAGCCAGAGCCTCAACCACAGCCAGGTGAGCGCCAGCAGCCCCAACCTCAGCTATGCTGGCGCCCCGACTCCTATGGTCAGCAACCATGAAGCATTAAGCGCCCCCAGTCTCACCCCTGGCACCCCGAAGGCCCTGTCGGCCGTGAGGGTCATCCACCCCAATGAGCTGGCCAAACGGATGACCTGCTGCCCCATGGGACACCCTGTGGGGCCCATACCAGTTATCATCGACTGCCGGCCCTTCATGGAGTACAACAAGAGCCACATCCGGGGGGCCGTGCACATCAACTGCTCCGACAAGATCAGCCGGCGACGGCTGCAGCAGGGCAAGATCACTGTGCTGGACCTCATATCCTGCCGTGAGGGCAAGGACTCTTATAAGGGCATCTTCTCCAAAGAGATTGTGGTTTACGATGAGAGCACCATGGACCCGGGCAGGCTGACGTTCTCCCAGCCGCTGCATGTGGTCCTGGAGTCACTGAGGAGGGAGGGCAAGGACCCTATCATCCTCAAAGGTAACACCTAAGAGGGTTTGTCAAGGCTTGGGCAAGAGGGGGAAAAGGCTTTCCTGTATAAAAAGGGATAGAAACCACAATTTCATGGGCTTTAGTTTGACTCCGGAGGGAGTAAATTAGATCAGACATCTGAAAGCAATGTCCGATTTAGCAGTGCTGGAAGCTTAGTGGCAATATAAACTGATATGAAACTAGTGTGGCTGCATAACAATGTGTGCAAAGCCTGTTAAACTTTCTCCTTTATTGTTTTGGTCAGCTGATGTTGCCTGTAAACACACTGGTTGTAGCTTTTTTTCCTCCTGTTAGCTCTTACAACATCTTTTGCACGTACAGGCCCATGCACACTCTGTCTTACATCAAACATATGCACACACTCCGCACCAGCTTTCTATATGACACATATTAAGCATTTTGCAGGCAGTGAGAAACAGCTGTTAGTAAATAAGGCGGTCTACCGAGATAACATTCCCTGGGTCGCTGCCATGTTTTCTATCTTTGGTGTGTGCGTGTGTGTGTGCGTTTGAAGCTGGAGCAGCATGTCGTGTTGGGGGCTGGGCTGCGCGAGTGCTTCCTGAATGCCTCCGAGTCACCGTCTAGCCGCAAGATCACAGCACCTTGATCTCTCGTCTTCTTCGCGTCTTTCGTCCTCTTGTGTGCTTTGATGGACGAGGCTCTCATCCTGCGCCGGTGTCTGTCTGAAGCTCGCCTCGGTGGGAGGAACAGGCAGACTGTCTTGTTCTTTCTTCGCCAGGCTTAATTCCTTGCAAAATGCAAAGGCATCCTCTCTGCTGAGGGATTTGAATGGCTTAGCCTGATGTCTTTATCTGCATTACAAGACCTTTTTCTTATCCCATGTGTTGAAATTGACACGTTGATTGTAGCCTAAACGACCAAAACACTTTGTATGTATGATTTAATGGTCGATGTTTTACCAAAATGTGAACTGAACCTGCCCCTCAGCAAAAAACTTGGCTTTTGGTCCCATTCTGAACAATCCTTCTAATACACTTCTTATATGTTTTTACATGTAATGGTGATTATAGGGCTGGGGACTATGGCATTAAAGGATGAGTCCACCCAAAAATGTTCACTGTTAAAAACGTGTGTATTATCTATTCACCCTCATGCGGATGAAAAGTCCGGTGAAGTTTTGTAGTCCAATAAACATTTCTGGAGCTTCATGGCAAAACAATGTTTCAGCATTCTCCTAAGCAACTGAAGTAGATGGGGACTTGTTTTATAACATAGAAAGACAGCAGAAAAAATATATAAAATGGCTCCATACAGCTTGTACGGCGTATTTCAAGTCTCACGAAGCCTAGACATCCCAAATTAATTTGAAATAGGCATTATTTACATTTTCAACGTGAGGTCAAGCAGGTGCACGTGAATGCTAACGCTTTTGAGCTTTGTGGCGACAGTGAAGACATTGGCTTTAAAAGGGTGTAAATAACAATCTTTTCAAATTAATATGGGATGTCTGGACTTCTGAAGACCTGGGTTCTTCTGGACGAGATGTATGGAGCCATTTTGTGTACTTTTCCAGCGGCCCCCCCCCCCCATCTACTTCAGTTGTTGAGGAGAATGCCGCAATGGTGTTTTGCTGTGAAGCTCCAGAAATGTGTTGTGGACTATAAAACTTCACCAGACGTTCCATCGGCATGAGGGTGATCTCATTTTCTTCTGCTTTATCCGTGTGGGTCGCGGGGATGTTGACCCTTTTTTCAAGGGGGTTACTGGAGCCAATCTCAGTTATCTCTATGGGCGAAGGCCAGGGTACACCCTGGATGAGTTGCCAGCTCATCGCAGGGCCCTTACTGATGGCAGAGGCCGCCACACAAGGTGCCAGCTGCACATCAGGAGCAATTTTGGGGTTCAGTATCTTGCTCAAGAATACTCAATTCTGCCCAGGGGAGCCTGGATTCGAACCAGCATCACGAGTCGAACTGCTCTACCCACTGAGCTACAGCCACCCCTGGTGAATAGGGTGAATAGATAATGACTGTATTATCATTTTTGGATGAACACTTCTTAAATGGTAGGACTAGGCGACAAAATAAATACCATGATATTCTTTTAAAGAATACTGTTGGTGCTTTCACAATATCATAAATAATGAATGAATAAATAATCATCAGGAATGTGGATAAAATGTATAAGTTGGTAAGAGCACGTATTAGAACAAGTAGGACAGTCAGGCAAGTAAAAAAAAAAGTCAGTTCACTGTAATGCAGTAATTCAAAACCAGAAGCAACACTGATCATGATATCCATATCTAAGATGGTCTCATATTGCTGTACTGACTAAGACTTTTTTTCCTTATACGTATAAGAGCTTTCTAACTTGGTGACGTAGTCAGAGGATTTTGATCATTACTCGTAGCACTGGTGACATATTTGGAATGTGTGTGCTTGAACGCAGCTGAATAATTTATTCATGTTTGCTCTGTTACCAGCACGCTTTAGTCAGGATTTATCGTCATACTGTTGTTGTGTGATTCTCTGCTTCACTGGAACCACAAACATCTTCCATCGCTGCCGCGCTGCAGCTCAGAGAGCAGTAATAGGTTACATTTAATCCGTCAGAATTGCCATAAACAACATGTCAGTGGTGTTGGAAGGTTTAGGGTGAGCGCTGGAAACAGCAGGTCTGTGGTGAGAGAGGCCTCTGCGAGGCAGAAGCGGTAGTTTCTGAGCAGGAACCGAGCCCGTGGCTTATGAAAGTGATAGGCATGGTTTTCATGTTTTCCCCTGTGAGTTTAGTTGAGAGATAATGACAGACGGTCACACTTGACAGATTTCATCTCACACCAATGTGCCGCATTTGGAGCGTCTGTTATTCTCATTTTATTTGGAAAAGTATGGTTTATCAGCTGACTTCGTCCTGAAAAGAAAGACGGGGAAGCGGTTTTCACAGTTCACTGCGTGACTAGCTTAGCAACTTGACTTGACTGTTGATGCTAGCAAAGAGATGTTAGCTTTCAAAAATGTGTGAAGCGAGTGTCGTTTTAGCTCGCTCTCACTGCCGTCTTCAACCTCTTTTCCTGTGCAAAAGCTCTGATAAATGCGCTGCAGACACTACCTGCTCAGCACCGAACAACACACAGACCTTGCATCCTGCTTGTGACACAGCGGAGCATTTAATGATAGATGGTCACACTCGACAGATTTCATCTCACAGCAGTGTGCTGCTTCTGGAGGTTCTGCTATTCTCAGTTTACTGGGAAACGTATGGTTTTTCAGCTGACTCGGACCTAAAAAGAAAGATGTTGGTTTAGTTTGAGCCAAAGTAGGAAGCAGTTTCCACTAGCGTAGCCACTTGACTGCGCTTTCTAATACATGAGCAGACATTTACTTCCTGCAGGTGTGTTATTTTGGTTCATTCCCACTGCTCTCTTCAGCCTCGTTTCCTGTGAAAAAGCTGTGACAGTTGTACTGCCTACACATTGTGCTCAAACAAAATGATGGACAGAGTTAGCAACTAGCTTGTGAACATATCAGAGAGTTTAGCTGCTAAAGAGACAGATATTTCCCCTGGGAGTTGGTGGAGACCAAAACAGAGCTAAAGGGAGACTGCATTTTGAAGTAAGATGGCCAGAAAAACAAGTAAATACATGCTAATGTTACTTAGCCTGCTAAGTGTCTGTGTCTGCTGCAAAGGTTCGCTTACGTTATAAAAAAGTCACAAAAGCAGGTTGATCATTAGGTGCTGGACAGAATTACAGTTGGAAAAAACATTTATTATCCGTGGGCGCATGATGTGGTGCGAGGACTTTTCTGTTTGTTGCTTACGTAACCCTCGCCCTAAACCAGGTTTTGAAAAAGTAAGTACTGAAATCTTGATTCTTTTGACAACTTTAATTTAGGCAATATTTTTCTAATAAGCCACGAATCTGAAGAAAAATGCAGTCTGGCGAAGTGTCTGTCAAAAATTCTGATGTTGTAACTGTGACAGAATGTGTAACTTACAACCTTTTGTAGATGTTCAATACAGACGAGGTTTTTGAATTTATGAATACAGCTCTGTGTTTGGAACTCAAATTGTTGGACATGTTAAAAAAATATCAGTACCAGTGGAAATAACCTTTAACGACTGAACCACAACATCAGGTTAATATCTTTGTTCCTGGTGGTGAATTCACTGCCCCGACAGTTGACAGGAGATCCCCACCTGCCCGGTCACCAAGTGGAAGTTGTGTGATGACCTCACATGGCATGATGTCAGCTCTCGCAATGTGAACAATACATGGACTGATACTGTGTGTGTGTGTTTGTGTGAGAGACTTTCTACCCCCCTCCACATAACTCGTGAGCTGAAGGGAAACTTTGCCACCACTGGCAACAGGTGCAAACCAGTTATTTTGGAGAAGTGCAGATGTCCAGCGAGAAGTATATTAAATGTTTAGGACATCTATTTACCTGCAGATTAACAAGGGGGATTTCTCATGCTTCTGCTCAGCAAGTGGAAACAGTGTTTGCAGATATTTTTGAGATTTTCTCTCCTCAAAATGAAGTTTACTGTCAGTTGTCTGAGACAGAAACACTGCCAGTCCCTTCATATCGATTTAATATCCAAATGGAGACATTAAATTCACAACCAAATGTACAGTGTGATCTGAGGTTTGAGAGGTTTCTGTACCATTTTGGTGCTTCAGAGCTCTTTGTAGTGAGTTTTCGTTGCTCTTATCAGATGTGTATGCAAAGCGTACCCATCCCACTCAGTCGTAATGTGTGCCATGTGGCGGACAGACACACTATATTTAGCATGGAGTGCTCTAGTGGGAATTGAACCCTTAACCCCTGGTAGAGTTTGCTTCATCCTCTTTCCAAGGAGACCAACAAGGTTAGTTTGTGGTGACATGAAAATAAAGTGAATAAGACAAGGTTGATTTACAGTAAGTTTTTTTTTTTTTTTTTTTTTAGCGAAGTACTTCCTGCTCACCCTGTGCTGGTGTTAACTTTGAGCTCATGTCACAATTGTTTCTGCTCCACAGGAGGACTTAGCTGCTTCAGACAGAGCCACGAGAACCTGTGCGAGCACTCGCTGCACCTCCACGAGGGTTTGGACACCGGTGCAGCTGCCGGCCTGGCGCTACCTCACTCCCTGCCCTCCACCCCGGACATCGAGAACGCAGAGCTGACTCCAATCCTGCCCTTTCTCTACCTGGGGAACGAGCACGACGCTCAGGACATCAACCTGCTGCAGCGCTACAACATTGGCTACATCCTCAACGTGACCACCCACCTGCCGCTCTACCACTACGACACGGGCCTCTTCATCTACAAGCGCCTCCCCGCCACAGACAGCAACAAGCAGAACCTGCGGCAGTACTTCGAGGAGGCGTTTGAATTCATTGGTATGAAACCTCTTTTGTGCTTTAAGCGATATAACTGAATATGCTCTATGGGGGCCTGAAGCAGTAATCTTATTCATAACTTTTCAGAGACAAAACATTGAAGCAGTAAACAAACAGGAACATAATCCACCTCCTCCATGTGAGGGGAAAAAAAACAAACAAGACAGAACAATTAGTGTACTCTTCAGAAGTTTCTATGGTAATCTGTTTGTACAGTTACATGAAGCATTTTCAGAAAAAAGTAAGGAGAAAAAAAGGAATTTCGTGAACTGTATCTATCAGAAATATGATTTTTTTCTTATCTTGTGACCTGTCAGATTTACCTTTTCGACCTTAATTTTGGGAAACATTATAGTAGGTTGGAAAGATGATGAATGGACCTTTTAGACATTGTGACTCTTAAGTTACTTTTCCATGGAGCTTCAGGCCATCACATGACGACAGGGTTTTTGCCCAAACCCGAAATTATTATTCTAGAAGAAACATCCCAGAAAATAATGTTAATCTGAGCGGGAGTTTACAGTTTCCAATTCTCTACGGGTTTGATAACGTAGATGCCCGGTCACAGGGGAACTTTTAATGTCATGTATGATAAGTGAACTTCCCCCGATGGAACGTAACATTTACTATATCATGTTCTGATTGTTTCCATGTTCCTCTCTGCAGAGGAAGCACATCAAGCAGGTATGGGCCTTCTGATCCACTGCCAGGCAGGCGTTTCTCGTTCAGCCACCATCGTGATCGCCTACCTGATGAAGCACACCTGGATGACCATGACGGACGCCTACAAGTTCGTCAAAGCCAGGAGGCCCATCATCTCCCCAAACCTCAACTTCATGGGCCAACTGTTGGAGTTCGAGGAGGACCTCAACAATGGAATAACGCCACGAATCCTAACACCAAAGCTGACTGGTGTGGAAACCGTCGTCTAAACGAACGTGCTGACTCGGCGCTCACACTTGTACTCACTCTCGCGGCTGCTCTGTGAGAGCCACTGTATTCTTCTTGAATCTCCTCGTGCTCATCTTGGACTCTCTGGAGTGCCAAAGCTTTGGGTCAGTGGTGAGGAGAAATGCCAAAAATCCCTACTGTTCGGACCTGGCCGAAGTCCCTGAGGAGAGGACGAGTTAGAGCGATAGAGATGGAGAGATAGAGATAGGGAGGAGAGGCGGTCAGTGGGAAGCTTTCCATCTGTGACTGCAGAGGAGCAAACATGAGGGGAAAGAAAATCGGTTTCGGGAAAAGATACTTTATATGCTTAGGGGCAATTACAGAGAAGAGAAACTCTTAAAGCTCACACTGTGGCACACAGTTTCTGTTTGCAGACTCAGGCGGGGTTGGCCACGGCAGTGCCTGTCAAAAAAAAAGAAACAAAAAAACAACAAAAAAGATGAAGACTTGTTTGGTGTGTTACTGTTGTTGTTCTATTTTTATACAGGGGTTTATGGGGTGACCATGACGAGCCCACAGCGGCTTACTGTGCAATAATTTCAGAGTGGAATGCAACTGAGACCTTGATCTTATGTGTATATATCGGTAATGATTACGCAACATTTCTAGCTCTTTGCTGAAATGCCATTTTGATGTTAATGTAATTACTGTTGTTCAGTTCTATATGTTTATGGTGCATACAGTTACGCTGTAATATTTGACGCAGTTTGTGTACAAGAGACAGAAAAAATGGGGTTTTCATTTTTTTTCTTTTTTGAGTGCAGCTTTGTGGGTTTATGTCGGTCACTGAAATCCATATTTAGTGTGTTTGCTTCTTTTCGTTTTTGCCATTCCTACATCCACATATGCATATATTTTAGCAATACATCTATTACCAGACAGCCATAAGAGCTTATTTTAATGCATGGCTGCTGGCAGAGGAAAGAACACTCTGAAATAATCAGTGAATCTTGTAAAACAGGGCTACTGGTGATGTTTAATGTAACAGAACGGAGGAGTTTCACTGCCTGCTTCTGTTGTCTCCTCTGTTCTTTTGATCCTGTTCATCCATGAGCCAGCTCTGGTGTAATGCACTCTACTGCGTGTCTATGTAGCTATGTGTGTGTGTGTGTGTGTGTGTGAGGGTCTTGACATTTCAACCGTCTTGGTTACGTTTTCTGAACTTGCCGCATCAGAGAAAATGTCTCAATGAAGTTCAGGTAGAAGTGTTCTTCAGCGATTCGACACAAATGTTTTCAAAGAGGGATTAACCTGTCGTTTCTACAAGTCTAAATCCAAT
>OMLP01032710.1:0-28376 GCA_900302685.1 Spondyliosoma cantharus | reverse complement strand
GTCCTTTGAATTAGCTTACAGAACTGATCATTCACTTTACTGAGCAGCACGGGACCTAACGAGACGTTTATCAAACAATATGTGAGCTAGTCATAGTTGTGTTACATTATTAGGGTGAAATGAATGTTTGCTGGTCAGTTGGACTGAAAACGGATGCTGTCGTCATCTACTGTTATAGCCAGCAGTATAGCAAGACGCTAACAAACATAAGAGTTAGCCTTTACTAATTAACATCATTTAGTTTCATTACATGCATGATCACACTCATGAAGAGTAGATGACATGGCTCCATACCTTTATCTTCTGCTCGTTTCTCCTCTTCTTCTTTTCTCTTCATCCTGAACTGGGCACCTGATGGCTTTGACTTCTTCTTATCCATTTGTTTATCTGACACTCAGGAATCAACATGTGACCCCAAAGAGTTCAGACGAAACCAATTCACCTCGTTTTGTAATATATTTCACTATTCCCCGAAAAACCCCGAAAAATAACATATGTGAAACTATGAGCTTATATTCACAATATTGTTATGACTGAAATGTGCTTTATGTGGAAGGAGAATGAGAGTGACTTTATCCTTCTAATTGCATTAGTTGTATTAATGAATCCCCCGCCCCCCTTCCTCTTCTTCCACAGACTCTGTGAGACCGCTGCCACACGGCAAAATGACAACATTGACTTGACGTGTAAATGAGCAATAATAAAACCGGAGGAAATGAATGCAAACAAATATTTTTTATTTTTTTTTCCGTGGCCGCTCATGCCGCCCCTCCACGAATGCCGCCCTGGCCGGCTGCCCATACTGCCCATATGAAAAACCGACCCCTGACTATATACAGTTTAAATTTGAAAAAGAGGCTAACTACTTACCTTAGGCTGACTTAGACTTACCTTATCAGAAGAACAACCACATAGGTCGACTCCAAAAGCAGCTTATTATGACATATATTTATGTTTCTTGTGAGGCGATGGCATTTTAGTGGGCATAGTAATTATTACAGCAGCTAAGGAGGAAGTCAGGCAAAGTAGTTTTCTTACCTTAACCTATCCAAGCAATTGTCTTACATAAACCTAACCAAGTGGTTTTCTTACCTAAACCGAAGCAAGTGGTTTTCTTACCTCAACCTAACCAAGTAGTTTTCTTACCTAAACCTAACCAAGTGGTTTTCTTACGTAAACCTTACCAAATAGATTTCTTAACTAACCAAACTGTAAGCAAACAACAAAGGTCCAGTGCACATGTTGCTAGAACACCGCAAGGGTCATATTGTTTTGGGCAATCTTTCTATTCACTTGTTGAGGTATGACTTTCCGAAAACAGTTGAAGACTGTAGATTTTAGCAAACATTACTCAAACAAGAGGAAATCTTGCAATTTTGTCCAGTGCTTAACACTTGTGATGCTCTTGTGAGCCTGCAGCAAGACAGTTAATGACTAAAAATAAGCTTCAGTGTCCATATTCATCATGATGTGGGAACACATTATTCAGTGCAATTGTGTGATTCGTTGATCATATTTTAACAGTTTCTGGACGAAGATAGAGGTGTTTGGCACGGAAGAATAAGTAATATAAGGCTTTACAGATGATACATGTAGGTATGATCAGTCATTTGGTTTTCGCCTTTTTACAGGGTTTCTTGAAAATAAGATAAATATAGAGGTTTGAAGTTTTAGGTATTTAACATTAAGCAACAATAACTTGGTTACAACCCTGTCTTAATAACAAAAAATAATACACCTAATTTCCAAAAGCAAAATACATCAGAGTTCCATTTTTATCAACATGCAGTAGTAAGGGAACATTTAAAATTAGAGTGCCTGCAAAGTTGCATAAACATATCAGTGCTCATTTGGGTTTCCTACAGGTCCACTCATCATGGACTGGTAAAAAAAAAAAAAAACATTACTTGTTAACATGATCCTGGCAGCAATTATGTTTCCACTTAGGCATATTAGACAAAACATTTTAAAAGAGCTAACAGGAAGCAGAGTTGCTGTATACTATATATAGACTACAGGCTTGACGGTAAAGGCTTTTAAATGAAGAGAACTGGTTGTACAAAGCTTGTCGACCCAGGGTCCATAGTGGATATACCGTACGTGAAGTGCTCAGCTGGTGATGTATCGATGTGCGCTAGAAAGAGTTCTGTTGATAAATGAAAGAGCCAACGTATGGATAATGGACAAAACATAAAACAGAGCAATAACAGCTGTTGATGCACCGTCTCCCTATTTCTTTCTTTTTCTTTCTTTCTTCCTTTTTCCTCCAACTGCCTTCCTGCCTTACCCTGCTTATTGTACACTACATTTACAGGAATAAGAATAGAAGTCAAACATTATAACGCTTCAAATAAAACCCACACCCACACACGGTTTCCTGATTGCAGCCTTTGCCCTCTTGACACAGGTGCCGAGCGCGATTTATGATTACCTTTGTGTGTGTGACATTACTGGCAACATGTTTGGATGTATGAGTTTATCGGAAATGTATATACCATCTGCAAAACCGACCGTCACAAACTAAACAAACTTAAACCCAAGCACCTGTTCCAACCACTGGTTTATTTTATGGTTACATTCAACATGTTTCACTGACAGTCATGCTAATAAACGGCATGCACACTTTAGAGCTAATGCACTTTTCGCTTAGACCAGGGTCACATAATCACAATCACAATGTCCTCGTATAGGCTGGAGGGAAAACATGAGGGCTCTTCAACTCCTGCAGTGTCCAACCACAAACCAGAAGTGGCCACCACTGAAGAACTCTTGGGAGGGCAGAAGCTCAGAGTGCAAACTAATTACAGAGTCCTGAGATGCACATCATTTCAGCGCCTCCTCTACAGGATACGAGGGAGAGAAAAAAATAGAAAGGGTATAGGGCATGTGGGTTTCTACCAAAGGATGTTGATTGTCTGCACGAAAGGTTGATTATGTGATGTAAATAATCCTGCTGCTACTTAATGGCTAACTCTGAAAATGAAGACATGAGTTCACACAGCTACAACATTTTGCATAATCATGTATATATATGCACAGTCACACGCACATATACATACAAATGCACTTGTCCACCCACATATGTATAGCTTACTTTTATATTAAATTGGTATTTGACTTCCCTCTGTTGTATGCAGTCAGAGCACAGTCTGTATCTGTCTGTGTCCTTCTGTGCCTCGCCCAGCACAGTTTCAACTCCTCCTGGACTCCGTTACTGACCAGCACGTACAGCACCGGGTCCACCACGCAGTTCAGACTGGACAGCGCCAGCGTACATGAGAAGGAAAAGTGCATATTTTGTTCAAACTTGCAATAACTTCCGTGGGGTTTTGTGTTCTCGCTGTGGTAGAAGACAAGTGAGCGCGTGAGCAGGAGGATGTGATATGGGGCGAAGCAAATTGAGAAGATGCCAATCACCCCAAAGGACAGCAGGCGGACCTTCCTCTTAGCCTGGGCGCTCAGGCCGGGACTCTGACCCACGGTGGCCAGCACCCTCCAGTAGCTCACGGCCAACACCAGCAGGGGCAGCAGGAAGCCAACGACCACTCTGAGCAGGTTGAACATGGCGACCGGTGACTCCATGGGGTAAGTCTCATAACAACGGTCATTGCCTGTTTTGTCATCGTGAGCATCTTTCAGATTATCATTGACCAGCACCATGATGTGCAGTGCCACCACTACGACATAAACAGTGATGCACTGTGTCCAGGCGTAGCGTGAGGTACGGTGGGTCTTGGATCGGAGCGGGTAGGTGACCATCAGGCAGCGGTCCACAGAGATGCAGCAGAGCAGGTAGATGCTGATGTACATGTTGGAGTAGTAGAAGAAGCCAGCTACACTGCAGGCAGGGACACCCAGCTGCCAGTGGTGGTTCTGTCGGTAATAATTCATCCAGAGGGGCATGGTGAAGAGGAAAAGCAGGTCAGAGATGGACAGGTTGAGGAGGAAGATTCCCAAAACATTTTGCCGGCGCATTTGCTGCCAAATGGGGCCAATTGTCAGCACGTTGAAGATCAAACCAAAGACAAAAGCCAGAATGTAGATAGACATCAGGAAGTCACTGATTGGACTGTTGACGTCGATGTCTACACATGTCGCTATTGCGGTTGTGTTCGTTGCTGTCGGTGTGGATGTGGCGTTCATTGTTCCTTTTGTTTTCTGTCGCTGCTCTCGTTTGAAATTCACCTGCAGACATAAAAAAGTTTCACAGTGAGTGCTCGTCTGTTGAAAAACATGAACCTACGCCAAGGATAGCTTGGACATTTTTGTATCCTCCATCCTATTTTGTGGTTCAGTGAGCTCAAGGGATACAATCATTTGCCTGGCTCCATAATGTGAGGCTGTTTGGCTGAACATATGCGGTCCGGGCTGAGAGTTGAAGTCCCCCCTAGAGAAGATACAGGCTTAGTCACACTCTCTGACGATAACAGTTTGCACCCAAAGCGCTTATAGCAACTGAGATTGCCAAAAAATCCCTCCTTATTGCCTCAACTGCTCTGCGTGAAGGATTTCTCGCTTTTACAGAAACTAAGTGCGTTAAGGAACTAATGCCTCATATCCAATGAATTCCGTGTAGCAACTTCTCCTGCCAGGCCCCCCTAGCCGACCAGAATACGTTATGTTAATGCTGCTATTTGTTGAACTGTCTTGAAATTGTTGCACTCATTTCCCTGCACGCTCTAAATCTGCATGGCAAGCAGGGGAAGCACAGACTGAACTTACAGAGTGAGCATTTGCATTTTACTGTAATCAGTGCATAATACAACTTAAGTTGAATTCATCGCCGTGATAAGCATTTGTGATCCAACAGGAACAAAACAACTTACAGTTCGTTATCGCTAATTTAGACCTATTCTTACAGGGACCGACTGACGGACCAGTTTAATGTCTTATGCAACAGCCCAAGCATAACTGGGCGTCTTGGACAACTCTCCCAGACAAGAGGGATTTAAATGTTTAATGTGGCTTGAAGGAATAGTAATGTGGACTCCATGCACTATATGAATTAATCAATTAATTCCCTCCCTGATTTACGCTGCTGATGCATGGTCAGTCCCAGCTCATCAAAGAGCTGTGGGTGTGATTCGAGACGCATATTAGATACCAGTCTGTGTTGCTTCCTGTTTAAAATGTTCTGGTGCTGAAATTGCACATAAAGGGGTAAGAAATGACTGCCCACACAGGTTTATGTCATCAGCAATTCAGCAACCACAATCACTTCCCACAAACACAACATATGGCTGCCCTATTTCATGTAAAATGACAAGAGCCCTTCGACATCTACAGCATATCAAGACTTTTTCTGACAATTTCCTGTCTCCCTCTGAGATTCCAGCATTAGGAAATTAAACCTGTGTTCTGTATCTTTATGGATA
The DNA here is from genome assembly GCA_900302685.1 of Spondyliosoma cantharus. Classification (NCBI taxonomy): domain Eukaryota; kingdom Metazoa; phylum Chordata; class Actinopteri; order Spariformes; family Sparidae; genus Spondyliosoma; species Spondyliosoma cantharus. The sequence continues at coordinate 23,001 of OMLP01032710.1, read as the reverse complement.
TTTTTTTTCGTTTCCCCTCCAGGCTTCTCTCTGGTGTGTTTATGCGCTCAGGAAGCATCTAATGCCATTAACGTCTGGAAAGAGATAGGCTGTCCCAACCAAACTCAATAATGGAGAAGCCATTTGGACTCAGACCATCTTTAGTGAACGGTAATGTGTGAGCGCGCGCGTGTGTGTGTGTGTGAGTGTGCGTGTGCGTGTGTGTGTGTGTTTATGCCTCTGTCCCCTCAAATGGGTTTGATTAAATGGATTATTCATACAAATTTTCAGATAACGGGGATTGGGAAACTACTACCACAAGTGTGGTGTCGGAAAGTTTTGCACCTAAATCTGAAAGCGTTTCTGTTATTCACAGGCTGCTGTTTAGTCATCAGTCTGCCTCGTATGACTAACCTCCCCCTCTTACTGACAATGGGCAAATATGAGGAGTGTGTACTTTTTACTTTTATCTCTACTTTGTGTCTTTTTCATTTTTTCCTCTAGTCCACAGGTTTTCATTTTTGGGCATTTCTGTTTTGTTTCATTACACAGCCCCAATACATGCCTACCTAACACAGCTGGCCCGAGCTTCAGTCCATCCTTCATCCATCTGAGCCAACTATGTGTTTGTTAACATTATAAGCTGGACCAAGCCTGGTTGTTATTATACACCCTTGTCATCAGCGAGGGTTTTAGAAGAGCAAAACTGCAGCCGTTTAACCAAAGAGGAGGAATGTGCCGCATGTGGAACCTTCCTTTCTGAGGCAAAATGGAAAAAAAATGTTTTATTTGTTGTCTCAGTCCACCTGTCAAGATCACTCCTCTGAATTTCCACTATTTCTTCTTGTTAGCGCCACATTCTTCAACCTGTGATTGTGACCAGCCGCATCAAAACATTCAATCCTGCAGAGAATCTACATTTCTAGCCTAATTATGTTTGCAACACTGACTCACACAGCCTCAAGCATGCTGTCTTTCCCTTGACAGCAGGCACCAGGGACAAAAAGGAAACTAGGAAAGAGAGCGAGGTTTTTAAACTGACTCAATAACTTTAACACCATGCTTACCAAACTTTTCTTTTTCCTTTCACCGCTACTTTATTAAGTATTCTACAACTTCCAGACATCTTACACTTCTTGTAATCAATAATGACCTTACCTGATGTTCAGTGTAACGAGTGTCTCTTGATTGTAAACGCAGGCTGTCCACTGGGTGAAGGGTTTCAGACACATTCCAGAGCTGTGTCGCGATTGGTAGAGTTCAGTCCAGGATGGCCAGAGGACAAGCTTCAGTAGAGACTCCTCAGAGCTGCTGACATGCAGCCAAGCCTCTACGGTCCCACATGGTACTCTCTATAGTAGATAATCATAAACTTACACAAGAGCTACAGAGTGTAATGTTTTTTTTTCTCTCTGTCAACTTCTTTCTCTTTTTTTCGCTCTGGATAAGATAACTTGCCGTTGACAGCCACAGTTGAAATGTCAGCACTGAGTGCGGGGAAGAGACGAGGTGAAGTACAAAAAGGGGAAGACACACATAGGAGGAGGGAGGTCTGGTTTTTGCACACGTGCGCGGAGGAAGTAAGCTTCAGGGGTGGGGGAAATACTAGACGATGATGGACCAGACATGGTGCAGATGGCAATACTCGTGAGAGGCAGAAAAAAAAATTAACGTCCTATCATCGTCATCATTTATTTAAGAAGTGAAACTGTGTGGGCAGACAGTTACAGTAGACAGTTTGCCACGCACCTTAACCTCCATTCCCCTATCACTCATGCAAGCCTTTTCTTTATGTAACCAGTGTAATCATTAACTAATTGTTGAAGCAGCTTTCACTTCATCATCTTTTTCTGTTAGTCTTAACTTCCGTGACGTAGAGTTCTGGTCACTGCCTCTTCAAAGAATCTGAAACGCTTCAGTCATTTCCCTCCCTAACTGAGTTTGAGAGGTGAACTGAGGCTGATTTACATCAGGTGCAGTGCTGTGATCTGATTGCCAGGATGAGCTGTGTGGTTATCAAACACAGTTTACAACCGTCTGTCAGTGCAAAACCCACAGCTCTTTTGTGTTTATGAAAAGAATCTTTGACGGATGCCTGCAGCCAATCTGTTAATGTGTTGAGTAAACATTTATAGCAGCTGAAGATGTTGTGTATTTTTCCTATGAGGAAGAATGCATACCTGAGGCCAGCTCCAGAGATAGCAGAGGGAGGCATAGAGGAAGATTGGAAAGAGGAAATGGCTATTATTTTTTTTCCGATGAGTCTAATGGTAAAATATTTGAAAAGGGGCTTTCTAGCCTGACCTCCCCTCATTCATCACCTTTTTTTTCTCTGTCCATAGAGGCCAATTGAGTATTCATAGTCTGGCACTGTGGTAGAGGATTATGTAGCAACAGGAGCCTCTCGTCCATGAGTAGATATACGTTTCCTCCTGTACGGCTATATGGTTGATGGGTGTAGTTTGGTAGAAAGAATATAGTTCCTCCATGAAACTTCTCACAACAAGGTCTGTGGATTAATTTCATGATTTCGGGAACGAGGCATTGCTGCCCAGTTTTTAAAATCTATTCTATATCTATATCTATAGACATGTCTACAGCTATATATCTCCAAAACTCAGCAGCTCACACTAACACTGTCTAGAGTCATAAATAACACAGCAGGTAAGAGGGTTAGAATATGCAATATGTATGTAAATATGTACTGTAATATGTATGTATATGGTCTGTGTGAACAGTTGCTTTAAAATTTTAAATAACAGGTAATTAGGTAACCCACTCACAGCTTATGGGATCAGTAACCATTGTATTAATGACAGTGAATTTTCCAAGGAACACACTCACACAGTTGCATTCAACCCTCAAGACTTGTGTTCTCTCTCTCACTTGCATCCTTTGATACGTGATAATTCATCCAAACTGGAATTTATAACATTCAAGGTTAAAAGGTTGATATAACAAATAACACAAGGTGATAACAAAATAACAAAAATGTATTTCAACTAAAATTAGTATGAGGCTTCAGGAGTCTGCGTTGGTAAATTCAAATTAAAGCCTTTTCAGTGCAAAATCACCAGTTTCCTGCCTCCCCAGAACATGTTTCCTTCCTGTGACGCATAATTTCCTTGCACGTTTATAAAAGAAGAAAAAAATCCTGTGTCTATGATCGGAAAGAAAGAAACATTTTGGGGTCAAAAGAATGTAACTAGCAGGAACTCACAAAGAGGTGGTTTTGAGTACTTTGTCGTGTATTTATATGTCTGTCTTTGGAGAGCAAAAAGAAAGCAGAGTTCAAAGATGGGTTTGGTCCATGTTATAATCCAGTAATGACTATTGAGTAACCTAAAGGGATTTTAGCTTCGGCGTGACTTTAGGCACAGATTGAGGACTTTGAGGATTTTGTCTCTTACACTGAAGCTACATTAGACTCTACAATAAATGGCAACCTGTTGTTTAAATGTCAGCAGCTTACTGTCGTGATGTGTAGCTTAGCTGCTCAAACTTGAAGTTAGGAATGCTGTGCTGCACATGACTCTCTAATAAACAAGTGACAAGTATAACTCCAGGAAGCAGGAGCTGTTTATGATGAGGGAAATACTCTGCAGTGCAGATGTTGTACTATTTAAAGTGCTGCATTTTTGTTATTCTTAAGTGCTCCAGCTTCCTGTACAACGTATTGTATTTGATATGTGATCATTACAACCCTTTGTATTAACATTCCCAGCTACAGCTACAGTATATTGTCCTTTTTCTGCGTCCTGATTTACCCTCATCTTCAGACTGCATTTCTTTTCATAGAAAACCAGATTTATTTATATTAAGACCACAGTCATTTGTGGTCTCTGGCATTCTCACATTCTGGCACGTTTGTCACCTCACTGTGATATGACCTCCTTTTCAACGGAGAGCCTTCACTTGACAATTTCTAAAGGACCCGCTTTTCTCCTTAAGTGGTGTATATACCTACTTGTGCATGAAAAAGGTCTTGAAAGTTCAAAAGGTCAAAGTCCGCACCAACAGAAGCTCCTCTCTCCCACTGAAAACACTGCTCCTGAAACACCTTGTCAGTAGTCTCGCCTTTAATGCTGTGCCTTTGTGCCATCACTCTATGTCATGGAGTCATGCATCAACTTCATCATCACACTATCACTACATCATTCATGCCTAACAGCTAATTCTGCACATAAGAATTCAATTGACACGGCTGCTCTGTTGTTGATGCTTAGTGGCGCTGGCTCAGGCATGAGTGAGCTGACCAATCAGAGCAGAGTGGGTATTCAGGAGAGGTGGCCTTAAAGAGAGTTACAGACAGAGGTGCCGCAGCAATGTTTTTTGATCGCAAAGCATGTAAACCTTTTCTAGTAGTAACCCAAAATGAAATGAAAACCTGAAAATAAGCATCTGTCACCTTGAAAAGTACAACTTCTTGGTAGAAATTCAGTGGTAGTTGAAGAGTCTGTGGAAGTTACCTACCTTTCTCATCCTCCATTTTTCGTTACTAAGAACAAACTTGTTGTCATGGAAAGAAGAATCTGAAACAAAGCAACGTGAATTCCCTCCAAACCACGGAAAGCTGCACTTGACCTCACCCAATAAACCACAACATCCATGGATTTCATTTTTAAGGAACTAAACTTCCACTGCTACGCTGAGATTGACACCACCAGTACAACATCACCACTGGTTGTTAAAAACACCTGCTGAACCCGACAGTGTGTGTCGGGGGAATCCAAACGGAACTAGTTGAATGAGTCAGTATTAACAGACAAAGCACCTGTTGGAGAAAGGTAAGTAAGCACTTTAAAAAAGAAGAATGTTTATGTTAATATAGTTTTACAAATCTATTTATTAATTCAAATAAAAATCCATTGATCAAATTGTAACTATGATGAAGCTGAAATTGAGTTATGCTTGGTCTTTATTTTGTACATTTGCAGTGGACCATGATAGTGCCTCTTTATCCTTTGATAAGCCGTTCTGTGACTATAATACTATAAACGTATTCATTTTGTGAAGACATATGATGAGAAGTATTTCATAGCTCCCACTTATTTTTTGAGAGTTAGAACGGTGTGTTGTGAAATGACCTCTGGTGTACCTTTTGGTTTTGTGCATCTGTCTGAAAACCGTAATTGCTCTGTAATTTTCAGTCATTTTGCAAATTGTTTTACACTGCTGAGTTATTACCTCTCAGAATGCATTTTGCCTGAGTGCAAGGGCAAACTCAGCAGCTGGCACAGCCTTTTAATGTACATTATGGCCCAACTGCAGGTCAGCTGTTGTGCAGTCAGAACGTCTGATGAGGAGAGTGCAATCAGAATTTGCGATCATGTTACACAATTACAAACAAAACATTTCCAGAGCTAATAGGGTTTTTGTTTTGTGTGTCCACTGGCAGAGTTTCAGTTCATGGTTATCTCCGGAACCAGGCTCTCTGAGCTGAGGCGACTTGATTACGATCTTGAAACCCTGAAAAACGTCCAATCCACAAACTCCATTCATCCTGATACTAAGTGCTGTATCATAGGTAACTGGACTTGTTTCAGTTTCTTGAAGACGTCACACCTCTCACCCAAGATGCTTCTTCGAAACTGAAATGCTTAGTGCGACCATGACCTTGATGACTAAGAACCGTCATTTCGATTTCCTGTCATTTCCCAAGAGTAGTATACATCAACTGTTGAGTCATTTGATTTCAAGTTTTTAATCTTTTAATGATGACACATTGTTATCAGAGGTTAAGGCAGAGGCGAAAGCAACTTTAAACTTTAAATGACTTTGTGTCTGAGTCTGTTGTAATAGGGTAATGAGCATAATGAGTTTTGTTTGTAGTTAACACCAACACATATTATTACAGAACTGAGATGTGTATTTACCACAGTTATACTGCACTCAGAAGCTGTAGGGGTAGCAAATCGCAAAAAAGGCCAATTTCTATGTGAAGTCTTACAGGATAATTCTGGTGATTTTCTATATTTTTTTTTATTGTCAATGAAAACCAACAATACATTTATCCTACTAACAGATATTTTACTGTGCAGCCAAAATCTGATATATTGTATATTTATTTGTGCTATAGATCTCTACTGTTGTCCAAAAACAATTAAAAAACACATCAGCACCAGGTTGACCTGTCAATCCAACGTCTATGCTTTTTGCTGCTTAAAATACAGTACAGTGCCAAATGTATAGTAGGAAATAGGAAATAGTTCCCAACATATGTGCTCCTTCTTTTGTTAAGCTGTTCTGAAAGAATGAAATCTTCAGTATGGAATCATGTAGATTATGATCTTTTATGGGATTTATTGACAATAACAGAGACGACTACAAGTCCTTAAAGGTGCACTTTGTAGTTTGGGGGATGACATTTTAATCAGAAGATCTTAATTGACTGATTTTTTTATTTCTTTATTCCTAAACAAACTGTTGTTGATTCTAGCAGCCCCTTTTGACAAAAGTGGTACGACACCAGTGTCTGCTGTCGTAAAGATCTTAACTAGCGCTTGCCGCAGGATGGATCACGATGATGTGTTTATTTGTGTTTATTATGTGATTTTATATGTGATATATGTGATCGGATCTGAGCACAGGCATTAATAATAACTACATAGTAATGGCAGTCTTTTCGCTGATGGTCTTGTTTGCTGTTAAAGGTCATTTATAATCATCAGAGGAATCACGAGATTGTTTCATAAACACTTAAATGTTCCTGGTGGTCACTTTAATAAAAAAAACTCTCTGTGCTTTCATGATTGAATATGAATAAACAAACTGACCTTAAAGGACAACACGTCTTCATACTGTTTTACTTTGTTTATATGTGGCGGACCCTGCCACCTTTCTAGCTTCAAACAGTGATCTGGGAACCTTATTTTCCTCTGAGAACAGCTTGTTTATTCACTTGTGGAAAAAACAAAAATTTCTGAGTTTGTATTATTACCTCATTAATTTTGTAAACATTAAGATTCAGAGTTTGAATTTCTTCTCCAAAACTTCATATTGTCCCTTTAATGTTTATGTAAAATTGAATGTCGCAGTTGAATTTACCTGATTCTAGACCTCTGCATTGATACCCTGATACGTCTGTTTATGTTTACGTTTAGGAAAAACACTGCCATCCTTTTAGGAAGCATTTATAATGGGAGGACACAACTGTAAAGATAGTGTTTTTTGAGAGACCACTTTTATTCTGAATGATTTCTTTTTCTAAATAGAGACTTCATTGCTGGTGTCAGGAACAATTCTCTCCGCGATTTGACTTTGTTTCTCTTCACTGCTGCGAACGCAGTAGCATGGGGAAGCTGATGTGATAGTGACAAACATCCCTACAATTGAAAAATACAAAAAACGAGCGGAAACGGATAAAGATCCTTCGGTGTCATTTGCCAGCGCTGATGGATGGAGTGTAGCACGAACAAGGGTGCACTCTCACCAGAGTGGCCGGCTGAAGGGCGCTCATCACAGAAAGGAAAACAACTCTCTCTCTCAGCCTCTATAGCCACAGGCTCCTCCTGAGTGCCACTCAGTCTGTGAGGTGCAATGTGTCTTTGAAAATCGTCTTTGTCCTCTGACGGCTGAGACATCGCTGTAATTATTGTATTGTGTGTGCACTCAAATGCATATGTAAATGCACGTGTCCATACGAGCGCATCCGTGTGACATTTAAGCAGAAATTACAGTGATCATATCTGAAATCATCTGTTCTTCTGTCCAAGAGGGACAAAATAACAGTGTGTCAGACTGACTGTGTAGTATTTTCATAATAAATAACCATTTTATTGTCATAACTTCACAGATTTGTGTGCATTATAGATGACAGTTTTGTAAAGTCTGGATGATTGATACCATAAATAAAAACATCCCAACACACGAAAAATATTGTTCAAGGTTTGTATTATCTGTTTCCAAGGCTAGGATCCTTCAAACATGTTATACACAGTCTACATACATACATACTACATAAGCCTTAGGTCACACGTGTGTATAATAGACCATTGTAACTACAGTATGTTTTATATTGTGTCTAGATAATTCTACTTCACAGAAACATGCAGCATATTGACATGACAGGTAGTCAATAATCAAACTACAAATAGTCTCCAAAATCTAGTTTAGTTACACAAGCTGTCCGTCTATGCACTTTTCATCATATGGAGAGATCTGCTCTTTGCAACAACATCCATTTATATCTGCTCAGGTGTAAAAAAAAAAAAAAAAAAAAACAGAAAGCGCTGCCTCCATTGACGGTACATGAATCTGCGTGGACATGTTTTTTCACCATTTAAATAACTCAACAACTGCTTTCAATTCAGAGATGGCTGACAGTAGGCGACTCAACACAATAAGAAGCAATTTTCGACATTCAGCAACAGTCATTGTGTCTATCATAACTGTAAAAAGCTCTCCGGGCATGGCAGGTAACGAGCCGCCCGATACGAGTTCATCTAAACCCGCAGCGGCGTCTTTAATCACATGTGTCTTCTGAGTGTCTATTGTGGCTCAAGATGAGTGGTAATTACTGGAGGATTTGCTGTCACCGGATCAATACTTCCAGTTTTCACAACAGGACATGCATTTATGGGAATGCATTTGGGTCTGTCTCCATGCCTGACACATTAGTAATTGCCAGCACAGAAGAAGTCTTTTGTCAACAGAAAGGGCTTCATCTCTGAAATATGATTGAACCGGTATTTAGTGAAGGCATACGAGGGACTATCATTCCAGTCAGTCCACTTAAATGACTTTAATTTTAATGGGAGGCATTTTCATCTTGAAATTTTAACTATTCCTTGAGAATATCTCAATACGCACTCTGATACCAAATCCTTATCTTGATCACTGGTATTTCCAGCTGTCGCTTTGAAGCCATTTGAAGCGGGAGGAGGAGACAACGCCGAGGTTGACTCCGATCTCCAGGTCAGCCGCACGAGAGAGTTTGAAATAGAGCCAAGCAGTCTTCATCGTGAAAAAGGAGTTCAAAAGATGAAAGAGGACCCAGCAACAGAAGAGATAAATCATTAGAAGGAAGTTTGATGACCAGGCTGGAAGAGAGAAAGCTGATTTATTGCAGGCACACAGATTTGTTGCTGTGAAAGTCTAAACAGATGGAGACTATTCTTTTAAGTCCCATATGATTAACTTGATGTCTCTTTTAGGCTCTTCCCATCCTCCCTTCCCTCTCCCTCCTTCTCAAGTCCTCGCCTCTCTCTCTGGTCAGAGGATGCTGACCCTCTCAGTGAGGCCTTGCACATCTGCGTCCTCCCCGCCCTCCTCATCGTCAGAGGCCGGCGCAGGAGGAGGAGGCACAAGGTGAGCCGGGTAAGGCAGGGTATGTTCCCGGGCAAACATTTGCCAGCGGCTATCATCGCTCTCGTGGGTGATGTAACGTCCGCCGAGTTTGGTCTCCAGCTCCCGCAGGTCCAGCCATGTTTGATAGTCCTGAGAAACGGGAATAAACAGAGGAATAGAGTTTCAGTTTAAGGAGCCTTGAAATTAGATCAGCGTTAAATGGGCTTTCAAGTGTTTATGGTACAAATCCAGTAATCAATTTAGGTCGTGCGTGTGTGTGCGCGTGTGTGCGTGTGCGTGTGCGTGTGCGTGCGCGCGCGTGCGTGTGTGTGTCTGTGTGTGTCTGTGTGTGTCTGTGCGTGTGCGCGTGTGTGTGAGTGTGTGTGCCAGTGAGAACTTGAATGACCCAACACTGGTACAAATTAGGGGCTACTGCGACATTGAAGCTTGATTAATGAAGGTTCTTGCAACAAAAACAACAACAGCAGAGGCCTGGTTTTCCTCGCTTCAGGCCTGAAAAACCTCCTCCTCCCTGTGCTCCAAAGCTCCTGTAACAGACCATATTCACATGGTGGTCATTTTCCTATGACATCATATCACACATATTCACTTCTAAACTTAAATAAACATGTCTGAGATGCTCGTTGATATTTTAGAATTGAAACAGTAATGTTAGCCTGGAAGTACTGTAATGCTTATGTTAGCTGTTGGCTAACTGAAGATAATGGGTCTAAATTATATTATTTCACTTTGAAATATGGCCCGATGTCCCTCTGGATGACAACTATCCATTCTCTTTTTATTTCCTGACCAATCAAGAAGTGGCAACGCTCACACAACTTTCAACCTGGAAAAACAGCTGTACAACATTTGAGCTTCCCACACTGAGCATGATGTCAGCTGCTGTGTAAATATGGTCTATAGCAGTGTAAACACCAACAATCTCCTGGTGCTACGAGCCCCCAGTACAAGTAGAGTTAGCTAATAGGACTGCTAGCTGCACTGCTAATTGAGCTAACTAGCCAACAGCTACCCTTAGCAGCAGTTAGCTGTTATTTTAGCAACAAGTAAAGCTATTTGTCCATCAGGAAACTTTTAACTCTCCATAAAATATTGTCCAGTTTAACCAAAACCAGTCAATAAAGTTATAAAGTTGTGTTTTTCTGTGGTAATCAGTGATGCGGGGCCCAAAGAACACTCTCCTCCGGCATCTATCGTTTAACCAATTAACTTTGCCTCACCTATCGTCTGATAAACACCAATTTCCTCAAATATCACTATTTTCCAAGTTACTGTAGCTGTCAGATTTCACAGGAAGCTCATTAGATCATTCGGTCAAAAAATGATAGAGAATTACTGAGAATACTAAGCTAGCTTCTTCTTATGAAGACCGATAGTTGGTGGTGTGTGACGTAGTCCCGTAAAGCGTAACACACTTATCTGAGAGATCATTGCTCCTGATGATGAACGGATGTTCGGGGGATGGAAAATGCACCTTTCTCATCCTTACAAATGAGTGTGCCATCAAAATTTATTTTTGAAGCTGTCATTTACAAAATAAAATACAAAATATATAAAATATTTGCATAATAAAGTTATGAACCTAAAAAGAAAGCCTGCTTTTTTCACTGCTAAAAATGACATTTTCAAGGAGGCACTTAATAACTGTGCAGTCAGTGAAAATATTTTTTGCCAATCCGTCTTCTCACGTCTGCAAGGAAGTTCAAAAGTATCAGCCTTGAGCTGCTGTCTCGCCGGAGTGCACTCCTTGCATTTATAAGTATCATTTTCTGTAATGGCCACAGACTTTATTGAGGGGTTCGCAGAAGTAAAAAGATGGAAAGAGAAAGTGAAGCTGAGGTGAGGTGCCGCTCTGCCGCTAGAGTCACTGGCAGCCACCACATCTGGAAACGGTACTATTTCCTGTTCTTTATTTGAATGTTAGTGTGTGTATGTGTATACGAGTAGTTTGTATGCGCTACCTGTAAGTATACGTGGCTGAGACTCTTGTCCACACTGTAGCGTTTCCTCATCTTAACTTGCAGCAGGTTGTTGATCAAGTCGATTGCTGTGAACACAAAAGTACACACATCGTCATTACAAACCTCAAGCCTTAACATGCCTGTTTCATCTAGATGAGTCTAGTTCTGGTTGCAGTTGTGGTAGAACTAAAGAGTAATGAAAGGGAACAACATTTAAGGGAAATTCCGGTATCTTCAAGTCATAGCCCTATATTCACCTGTCTGAATGTGTAAATGATTCATACTTGCCAAAGGTTTTGGAGTCAGTCCAGTACATCACCTCAGCCGCAGTAGCTGCAACGCAATCCTTAGACAAACTCAGACCATCAAAGTTACGTCTAGTAAAAGTGCCTGACAACATTACATAAATGATTCCTACAGAGATAGACTATCTTGTTAAATGATGAGATTCGGTTTGTTGGAAGCCCAAGTCACACCCTGAAATCTCATGAGGTGGGTTGTTACAGTTGTTGCTGTTAGATATTCACTCCTCTCTCCAACTCTTGACTCTCCACCGGCGTCTTCCAGCAACAACTCCCTTCTCAAGAGATTTCAGAGCGAGACTTCTCCTCGTATAAGAAGAGAAAAAGGTTTCTGGTCACAAAACAGATCTTATTATTTAACAAAAGTGTCTCTCTCTCTCTGTTGGAAACTTTTCTGTTAAGTTGTTTTCAGACACTTAAAAATAACGACATCCGCCTGTCGGCGGCAAAAACAAGCATTTTCAGTGGACATAACTTTTTTCAGGTCGGAGTTTCCCCTAAGGATTACATTAAATGCAGCCATTTCAGCTGTGAGTGCCAGCTGACGTGATCTTCTGGACCATTTACAAAACTTGTATGAATCATTTCCCTGACCACACATAAAGAAAATATCCAGAATTCACCTTTAAAATGACTGATGATGTAACATTGAATCCCAGACTATGTGTGTCAGAGCACTATTGCAGAAGGTATGGTGAAATACGAACATTTGAATCTGTAATGGCTTGCCCTGCGTTGACCTTCCTCATATACTGCATATAAAGTACCTGTCTGTATAATACAGTACAATAGTGTTCAGCAGCACCACAAACTGAATCCATCAGAATGACAAATACAGCTGAAATGATGACTGCAACAGTTTCAACACAAACGGAACATTATAGCCTTCACAAAGGGAGGACTGTTGTTTACCATCACTGGAGATCTGTTTCCAGGGGTTTGGCGGGTACATGAAGGCAGCATTGTGGATCTGATCATTGATATCCTCATCCTCATTGAACGGGAATGTCCCACTCAGGCTGACGTACATAATGACACCGACCGACCACATGTCCAGTGAGCGGTTGTAGCCCTGGTTCAGCAGAACCTCCGGGGCCAGGTAGGCTGGGGTGCCAACTACCGAGCGGCGGAAAGACTTCTCGCCGATGATGCGGGCAAAACCAAAGTCACACAACTTCACCTGAGAGAAGGAAACAGTGAGGCTATTTGTAAATTTTCAGTAGAAATACATTTGGTGTCTGACTTGTATTATTTTATCTCTGTTAAAATGATTGGAACAATTATCAAAATTAATACAAAAGGTTGTTCCAAACAGCAGTGTAATTGAGGGCATTTGAAAAAGCAATGGGAAACCTTCACACTAAACTGGTATCATTTCATCACTTATTGAGTAAGTCGGGGACAGACTGTCGCATTGATAAGGCTGGCCCAGCTTTTCTGCGGTCGAGACAAGAAAGGGGAAGTGGTGATGTGACACAGAGGCATTTGTGAATAACAAATATAGTGAGGAAACATGTCAGTGTCTTGTCATGTGCAGACTATGTGGGTGCCCTGTGCTGTCGATCTGGACAAATCTATTGTATTAATTATTTATTTCATAGTTTTTGGGAAAGGAAGGGGATATTTTTAGATGATCAGTCAGCTATTTTATTTTTCTTGATGAAGGGGAGCAAAAATGTTTCCTGTTTGTTTTCTGAAAACGTTTCCCCCTGAAAGTGCACAGGACTGATGCATTTAAAACTTTAAAGTTACGCCTTAGAGGGTTTGAAATCCCCCACCATACGTTTCCACAAAATCTGGAAATGACTCTGTGAGCAACTGCCCTCAAGTGCTCCGATGTGTTTGTTACGGAGTGTGAAACCATAAACGTGCGTGTCAACAATGGGTTTCAGTGTGTGTATGCAGTATACCTGGGGGAAGGGATCGGCAGAGGCGAGCAGCACATTCTCTGGTTTCAGATCACAGTGAACGATGTTTTTGAAGTGCAGATGTCTCAGCGCCGCAAGAATCTGCGCACACATACCCACAACCACACACACAGGATATTGAATAGTTTGAAGCAATACACTTTTAACGTATGTTGTGACGCACTAAACACGCATCAAGATGCACAGATATGCTGACCACAATAACATGCTGCACAATATCAAGCTGTCATCGGTAGTAAATACATGCCACATGACAACGCTGTATATCATCTTGTCTTCACTGGGGCGCGTACACACCTGTGTGATGAGGAACTTAGTGAGCCTCTCTGGCAGTCTGCCTTTCTCACTGGAGAGGATCATCTCCAGCATGTCGCCATGAAGCTTCTCCATCACCACAAACACTTTCTCGGGGGTCTCAAACATACACTCCAGGTTCACAATGCCTAGGTGACGTAGACTCTGTGAGGAGGAAGAGAGAAGAGCAGAATTAGGATTATATGGAAGAGAGCTGGTGTTGAAAGAAAGGCATAGAGAATTGAAAGAGCAGGTTAAACAGGGTGAGAAAGAGAGTATGAAGTGAATGGAAGAAGAAGAAGAAGAAGACGAGGAGACAGAATGAGTCAGACAGTAAACCACAGGAGAGGAATCTGAAACACAGCAGGAAAACAGAAAGTGTATCGCCCGCTGCAAACAATGCTCTAGAAACGCCATCCAAAGTGGGAATCTCACCACTCATTTATATGACTCAGAGGGGTGTGATGTTTTAAAATATATCTCTCTCAAAACCTGTGGGATGTGAATTAATCTTTGCAGTTTGAAAGGCCAAGTGAATAACAGTGGAGCTGATGGGGAAGTCAGACAGCAAACAGAGAGACAGACGCACAGCTGTCTCCATCTGCTGGTCAACAATGCAACGTACATTTAAGTATGAGCCTAAACCAGAGAAACACGGCTGTTCGTAAAATTCTAATATATTTGTCAACTAAAAAACCCAAATGATCTAAATCAATACAGCAGAAGCAGCGATATCACTGTTTTTTTTCCATGCATTCTTCCTCCTTTACAAATCCTGGTGCCTATATTACCCACGATGCAACAGTTGCTGAGTGACATTACTGGAGGCAATGTATTTGATTACAGGCAGCTTCCTCTGGAGCCACAAAAGGCTTCATATAAGCTATACTTTTTTCCACATATGCAGAAGCGCTCTCCAAGACCTATAAATACACTAAGATGTGTAAAATTGGTGGAGTTACCCTTTAATTAAAAATAAAATCATTTTTACATTCATCACAACCTTTTTTTCCCAAACATGCATATGTTCATAGTCACCTTAAACAACTTACCAACCTTCTTTTAGCTATTTACAGCATGTAAAACTTTATAGATAAAAAAGTTTTATGATTTAAAAGTCAAATTTGACAATATACAAAAATAAATATTCCAAATGACTTCAAATAATCCGAAATAATTTCTTGACATTTTAATACATTTGGTGTCGAAATTGTATTATTTTATCTATGTTAAAATTATTGGAACAATTATTAAAATTAAATGAATACGAAAAGGTTATTCCAAATGTTTGAACAGTGGTGTAATTGAGAGCATTTGAAAGAGCAAAGGGAAACTCTCACACTGGTATATTTTCATCACTTATTGAGTAAACTGTCTTAGCTTTGATGCGACCTATATAATTTTACTGCTAAAAGACAGAACGCACTATGACTAAGGGCTTTTTCCTTCCTTTTTTTAACATGGTCAACCTGTCACAGATCAAGTCAGACAGTGAGTCATCACTTCCTAAGAAGTAAACAAAGATAAAACTGTTTTACATACTTCCTTTTAGAAGTTACTCTGACAATGGCTCATGACGTCATACTGATATTGACACTCAAAGCTCAACTAGGTCAATACAAACCTTATTAATGTCACAATGGACAGCAGTTTTGGAAGGGATGTCAAAAATCTTTATGTATGTGCCAATATAACAGCATTGATATCCATTATCTGGCAAAGCACCTGTACTGTGTCACAGCTGCAGTGAAACATACAGCATGTGTGTGTGTTTTACCTGGAGTATGGCCACCTCGTTCCTCAGCTGGCTCTCCTGCTTGGTGGGAAAGCGGAGCTTGTCGATGACTTTGACAGCCACGTCCCTCCCTGTCTTCCTGTGCTTTCCTGATGGAGAGATGGAGCGTTAGCAACAGATGTGGATGTGAACCTCATGTGGTGGACATAGATTGAGTTATTTTATCCAATTGATGCTGCAGTACAAGAGATATCATCTCTTTTCTTCGTATTGCTTATGAAAAGTTGTTGCCTACATTACCCACAATGCAACTCCCCTGCTGACAATTTAGTCAAAATTCAGGCATGTTATGCTAGGAGAAATAAATCAGTATAATTAATGTTTTGGTGTTTTGAGCTTGTTAGCTTTCAGCTTTACATCCCATTATTTCCCATACAGCACTTTAACATATTCGTGTTGACCCTCATAAAATACAGCAGAGCTCAATCAGCATTACTACACATACACCAACATACCTCCGTACACGACTCCAAACTGGCCAGATCCCAGCACTTCATCAGCAAAAATCTGGTACACTGTACCAATATCCTGTAGAAGAACAACATTTAATACATTCATCATCATCATCATCATCATCATCAACATCATCAACATCATCAGTCTATCAGTGATTCATTTCAAAGTGGAAGAAAATTGCAAAAGTTGACAAAACCCATACCACGTTCTCTTGTATTTGACTGTTGGACACCGATATGCTGATCGAGGCTTGTCCTGAAAATACAGCATGGTTTCATGTTAATAATTCTGTGTTATGAGCACAAAATGACGGCCCCAGGAGGGTTTGATTCCCGGCCCATTTAGTCTACATGTCAAAGTGGCGAAAGGGTGCGACTTGTGTTTTAAAGTGCTGTGAGTGGTTGCTAGAAAAGCGCTGTATAAATACAGTCTATTTACCATTTACAGCTGATTTTATACCGATAATAATACAATATTCTCATGTAATCTTCGACCATGTTAATATCTCAAGTTCTTGTGATTGGTTTTGAAACCATTTCAGATTTTTAAGAAGTAGAAAAAATACATAAGACGGGTGTGTAGGAAAGGGACCAATTTCAAAATTTGGAGTTTTATTTGGAGGTCTAGGACCTAAATGTGGCAAATAAATGTATCTTTACAAGTTAGACAGGAGTTAACAAGTCCCAAAACTACACTTGAAAACTTTACCAGACTGCGAAATTGATATCTGAACACATTAGAGGGCGACAGTAACAATAACAGTGTTACTAACAATAACAAAAACATTAAATAAAGAGCAGATTCTGACAGAGTTGGAAAGTTGTTTTTTTTTCCTATTTGCTCTTTTGTCACCTGAGCACCTGGTTGGCTGGTGAAACAGCACTCTGTTGTTATGTCTATGCATAAATCTCAGGTGAGCCACTTTTATAAACATAATAATCAACTGCCACCTGCATTCAGCTGCTCTCAACTTACTGTGAGTCGTGTTCCCCTCAGCTGGTGGTGCGTCCTGAAAGATGACGGGCATGAGTGCCTGCCGGATGACGCTCTCCCACGCCTTGGCCACCTCGCGGCCGATGCCGCTGTTTGGAGCTACTTGGCTGGGGGAGGGAGGGGTCGGGGGGAGAATCTGGGGATTGCTGGGGGACACAGGAGGGAGGGTGTTGGGGTCCTCCCCAACAAAGTAGCACATAGTGCCAGTGATGAGCTCGAAGCAGTGAGGATTCGTGCCTGGGGGGACGAGAGTGAAGTTTCCAGCAGGGCGCACCTCCAGGATCTCAGACAGAGGGATCTCCTGCAAGAGGATGCAACAATTAACAAAAAAGGGTGCACACTTCAAATAAATGAGCTGAGATTTAAGGTTTTCATGGAGCAATCTATAGTTACCTTGTAGTATTTGTTGGTGGTGTTGTTCTGGAAAAGGATGATGCACTTACAGTCCAGACGCCAGTAGTGCCTCTTTCTCTGTTGGGGGGTTGGAGTGGGATGTGGGATGGCGGGACGTTGAAGGATTTGGATGGAGAGAGGACAGAGAGAGTGAGGGATGGGGCATGGATCAGGGGCAAAGTTCAGGGATCAAATATGAATGAATTTTTTGACTTCAAAGTTGACATCCAGAGGAAGAGATGACTTGCCTCATGAGGAGGATGAGCAGGAGAACAAGCTGCAGGAGAAGAAGGTGGAAACAAAGAGGAAAGGGAAAAGTTAAAGAAAGAAAAAGGAGGACGTCAGTGAAGCCGGAGAGGAAACACGAGACGAGCAAGGCAGAAAAAGTTTCTTTGAGGTCAAATCTATAGACTGAGTTCTGAGAAAGAAAAAGGCAGAAAAAGGGATTTTAGCTCAAGTCCGACATTCATTCGGCTGAGTGCTGTTATGTTTTCGGGGAGAGCTAGCCTCAACACAAAACAACTATGTTTTTCACCCATGCGTCCTTCATATCTCTAAGTGAGTGGAAGTAAACAGAACAATCACACTGCAGTGAGTCATGGAAAAGAGGAAAGTGAGTTCTTGCATCTAAAATAAAATGACTTGTATGTTCAGCTTCGACAACGATGACAAGGAAAGGTTCAGGAGGGGTGCAGACTGGTTTAGATACCCAGAGAGAGGGTAGCATGGGAATTACAGGATGGGTCATGTTTTTACCAGTGTGTCCTTGTTGCTGTAGTGAACCATCCATCCTTCCTTGATAGATGTACTGGACCGACGGGTTGTCTGTCTCACCGATTGTACCACTCTCATCAGTGGGATGTAAACACTAGAAGGAGGAGGAGGAAAGGACTAAGTAGTCAGTGAAATGTGTGTGTTTTAAGGAAGCCAGTAAAGGACTGTATTAAAATGATCATGTCAATTTTAAAAATGTAACTATTATTCCATAATAGCATTATAATCCTCATGTTTCCATGTGTGTCGTTTGAGTGAAAATGAAAGTAAACGTACAATAATCCAATATGCATTTCACTTTTACACACTTGTCAGGGTGTTCTATGACAATATTGAAATGAAAATAGAATAGCTGTTTGTTGAACTGTTCTAAAGTGGACATTGTTTAAATGCAATGGGCAATGAACTGCCCTCAGCCTATTTACATTTGAATGGCAACACATTCTTTTGGGGACGAAATGTAAATTCAAATGCATTCTGTCTCTCTTCTCAGCAAGGTGGGATCTGAGTTATGACATCCTACCAGTTTATTGGTATTTAGCCCTCACACTACCAGCTGTGGTGGCATGTAAGTGTTAATGCAGTAAACTGGTGCTGTTTTGACTTTTGAATTTGAATATTGTGCACTGTACAGCAGATTAGGTGTTTGAAAATGAAATGTAGAATGTTGCTTTCATTTTCAGATTGTTAGGAAAAAGACTCCCACAAACTGTCCACTTCACTTGCATTTAAGTTTTTTGACCTAGACCTTCATCGAGTTATCTTACAAGACAAAGGGGGAGGCTGTCTTAAGTAGGGTTGTGGACTCAAGTGGCCCAGTCAGACAGACGCCCCTCAAAATGCCATCAAACACAACTGGACCGACAAATCTACGCCACTGAAAGAATTTTTTTTTTTTTAAACATCCTGTTACCTGTTTTTAAACAGGTAAAATTCATATATCAATCAATGTTCACATTTTCAAATTATTAGAAATTGCATTTGCATTTTAATTGAAAATGTCTGATATTTATATTTCCATTTAATTATTGTCTACTTGGGAGCAGCTTAAGTCTTTGAAAAGTAAACATCAAATGTTGTCTTTCATTTTCAAATTGTTCAAGAAATGCATTTTCATTTTGTCACAAAGAGAGCATGGTGACATGTAAATGTAAAAGCTATAGACAGGAGGCTCATTGCTCATTGCATTTGAATTATGGCTGCTTTAGAAAACTACAAGACATTCAAAATAAAAGTTTAGCATTCTCTTTTACATTTTAATATTGTCATAGAAGGCCCGTTAGAATATGTGAAAATGAAATTGCAAATGTGATTATTGATTTCATCATTGTCAAGTTTACATTATCATTTCATATAAATTCATATATGGTCCTCTGTGGGCTTCCATAGGGTTTCTGTGTGCACCGTTATATTCTAACAGGTGTTCCTACAACATTCATTAAGTAGTTTTTTAAGTAGTGTTTTTCCTCATACCTCTGATCACCGCTGGTTCCGTCCTGGTTGTTTTCAGGAGAAAAGGACCCAGGGATGCTGCAGGCCTCGTCCGAGTCATCCATTGAAGACTTGTCTGCAGCGTCGTAGTCGGTGCTGTAGTCCATGGGCACCTCAGGGTCCGCACTGGGACTCAATATGTCTGGGGGGGAAGAGGGAGTGATTTAAAGTGGCTATGTGTTTAAAATGCTGTGGAAAAACTACTTGCTACTGCTGCTTCTACTATTGAGGCCACTATCAGAAGAGTACAGCTTCACATGCATCAATACCAAGTACTGATAATACTTACCAGAGTTACTTCTGTTGTCTGAGAAGATAAAAACATTAGTGAGTTTCAGTCTTGTTAGATAATGTGGTATATCATGTATGGATGTTAAAGTAAAGCTAATTCTGACAATGGAGACATGCGGATGAGAACATAATACTGAATCCATGCAGTGTTAACAGAGTCACAAACACATTAGAAAAGAGATTTATATTGTCCCCTCACCGATGGTCTCCCCGAGGCAGTCATTGGGAACCTTGTACGCACAGCGTTTATGGCAGTTGAACTTGCAGTCTGCAAGGAACAAAACGCAATTCATTCAGATCCGATTACATGCAATCTGATTAGATTCAGCCAATATTCTGCATCACACCAGATGTCCCGGGAA
Organism: Spondyliosoma cantharus; assembly: GCA_900302685.1. Taxonomy (NCBI): domain Eukaryota; kingdom Metazoa; phylum Chordata; class Actinopteri; order Spariformes; family Sparidae; genus Spondyliosoma; species Spondyliosoma cantharus. Next base: position 2,673 of record OMLP01032710.1, on the reverse strand, counting down.
GGTGCCTCTCTCTCTCCGTCCGTACCCACCTTTGCACTGGAGGCCCTGCCTGAACAGTCCTCGGAGCAGCCTCTTGCAGTACTGGCAGACCGTCGGCCTTGTGTACGAGTGGACAGCGAACGTGTGAGGCACCTTCACCTTGCTCATCAGGATCTTGTCCAAGTGAACAGGTCTGCCCGTGTAGAAGCGGCGGGCATCACTAGCAGTGCGTGGCTGGCAAAATTCGACAGGCAACAGAGTTTGTCAATGAAGTTGATAGTATGTGCGTAATTAAAACAGCAAGAACACTAATTATTAAGTGTTCATTTATTAATTTCTTATTTCTTAAACTTGCATTAATTTTCTTAAGCCATTTGGGGACAGCAGAAACAAGTGCACACATCAGTGGGGCAAAGATCCAACAGTCTCATTCAGTGTCTTTACCTGCTCCTGAGGTAAATATCTCTGCAACGCTTTACAGCTAATTGTTGTCTGTGTTTGTCTGCTGTTTAGTGCTGAGCATATAGTCAACAGTTGTTGCTGCCTCTTAATGGCGAAAGTGATGCAAAAACAGTAAAGTTGTGGGCAGTATGGAGTCTGAAGTCAAGTAAGGTGATATATTTTGTCTTGTGTGCACACTTGTGTTATCTTGTGCCATCAAGTTATTATCATGTGTGAACAAGATCAATTCACCCCTCGGGACATTAGGGGCTCTGTAGATGAGGGGAGCTGCAGATTCACACGATAATTCTCAGTGGCTTCATTACTAGTTGCTTTCACATCATATATTTCTAATGATTTCATAGACTGTTATGATGAAAAATATTGATTGTAGATGGTTTAATCTAATGTTTCCTGTCAAACTAGATGGCTTCCGTACATTATTCTGTTTTGTGCCAGATTTAAAGGAGAAATCAACCACAAATAACGTCTTCTATGTTAACAAAATGGCATTGATGTCACCAATAATGAGCTAATAAGTTGACTTTAAGGGTTCACCCAAATTACAATGGATACAAACCACTTGTACTAGTAGTTTTTGTTTCATTTGAAGAAATATTATTATTATTTGAAGAGCCATCTGCCTTTAGAAGGAAGATGAAAATTGTTCGGGAGGCTAAATCATCTGTGAATTATCCTGAATAACAGGGATTGTTTCTGGGAACATTTTCAAATAAAATATTTCATTGCCATCACATATGTACTTTCAGTCTCAACATAAAAAACTTCTTAATCTGTGACTGAACAGAATTAAGGTGGTTTTACCTAATTTGTGACCTTAAATTAAAATTTAAAACTGTAATAAATGTTGTCCTTTGGAAAGCCTCCTCCACTTTAAGTCTCAAACTGACTGTGTGCATAGGTACCATTTGTGTGTGTGAGCGGATGAGGCTGACGTCCTCTGCGCACGTGGAGACCGTCGATACACTGAACACCGACTCGGTGGTGGAGAGGCGCAGGGACTGGCTGCTGCTTAAGGACGTGGTGGACAGACGCCGCTTGCGAGCTCCACTGCAGTTGTTTGGGATGCTGAATGCACAGCGCTTGTGGTAGTTTAGTCCACATCCTGCAGGGGGCGGCATGGATCAGAGAAGCAGGAGATCGACAGAGCAGGACAAGGGGGAGGAGATGGAGCATATTTGGTGAGTGTTATAGTCCATTTCTCAGAGAAATGTGTGAACCACATCAAAATGTGACACCTCGTCTCCCCATTTTCCTCACCGTCACACTTGAGCCCTTGTCTGACCAGTCCGAACAGCATCTCTCCACAGTGGTCGCAGAAGGCCGGGGCCCGGTACGAGTGCACGTTGAGTGCGTGGGGCCGAATCTGGAAGTCTTCAAACGTGGCTGCCGCTTCAAGGGAAAACAGGGGTAGAGTGAGGTCACACGATACTATCATAAGACTTTAAATGTGCAGGATAAAGAATGATTAGATGGATGAGATGGAGACAGGATAGAAAGGTAGATGGTTTTTCCTCCTGACAGGGGACTATTATAGTTTGAAACAATGGAAGAACAGATTGGGCCATCATTAGATAAGTAGTAGTAAAATAAGCAGATAAGGGCTGACTTCAAGAGCTGTGATACAGAGTGACAACAATAATGAAAGGGAGATAGCAGGGGAAAGAAGGAAGGTCATTTAGATTTGAATATGGCTATCTTGTACCCGAATAATGGTACAATAATAATGGCACAGCAGTGATAACTTCCCAGATGGCCTACGAAACAAAAAACATCCCTGCAGCACAAGATAGTCATATTAGAGGAGAGGAGAGGAGAGGAGAGGAGAGGAGAGGTTTTCTTACCAGAGAGCACAACCTCCACCAGATCTCCCTCCTGAATGTCACCGGCATTTTTAACCAGTTGCAGGATGTTGTTGGTGGATGTGTCATGCTTGAACAGAAGAATCTTGTCATAGATGCCATAGAAGCCGCACTCTGGGAACTATATAAAGAAAAACATAATAGAAGTATAGGTTAGGAGGGTCAACTGTAGATGTGGTTGAATTTCACATACAAGCCAATAAATGGCTTTATGTCACTAACATGTTTCTGGAAGTAAAGGAAAAAGGTTCACTTAAAATGAAATAAAAAATGTTTTTCCTTTTATTCTGTGACTTTAAATCATAATTGAAAAGGTCCAAATGCAAAAACTTTTTTATGTGCCATCTAATTGCCTTTGTTTGTTTTAATA
>OMLP01032705.1:0-11009 GCA_900302685.1 Spondyliosoma cantharus | reverse complement strand
AGCTACAGAGGATGTGATGTAAACTATAACTACAGAGGACGTGATGTCAGCGGTATCTACAGAGGACGTGATGTCGGCGGTATCTACAGAGGACGTGATGTCAACTGTAACTAGAGAGGACGTGATGTCGGCGGTATCTACAGAGGACGTGATGTCGGCGGTAGCTACAGAGGACGTGATGTCAACTGTATCTACAGAGGACGTGATGTCGGCGGTAGCTACAGAGGACGTGATGCCGGCGGTAGCTACAGAGGACGTGATGTCAACTTTAACTACAGAGGACGTGATGTCGGCGGTATCTACAGAGGACGTGATGTTGGCGGTAGCTACAGAAGACGTGATGTTGGCAGTAGCCTGTCATGTACTACAACAACTTTACATTCACAGAGCTGAACATTTCAACATTTACATTTACATTTACATTAAGGGCATTTGGCAGACGCTTTTGTCCAAAGCGACTAACATTACATATTTGTAATTTCACAGGAAAGAAACCACAACAAATCACTGTTGATAAAATAAAAATAGAAACAATCATTTACCGACACGGGGTGGCTGTAGCTCAGTGGGTAGAGCCGTTTGGTCAGTGATCGGAAGGTCACTGGTTCGTTTCCAGGCTCCCCTGGGCGGGACTGAGCTACATGCCGAAGTATCCTTGAGCAAGATACTGAACCCCAAAACTGCTCCCTCCTCAGTTGGCACTAGCCTTTTTTGCAGCCATTTACAGGCATTTTAGGTGAGAAATGGGTAATAAACATGGTCGCGGTTCATGTTTGATCACGTTTTTTTTAGCCTCCATTTTCACAATACAGGAAGCAACCCACTTCTGGTTCACGAACTTCTCGAAAAACAGCTAAACAGTATGCTGAAATATGTTTGATCCAAGTTTGAGAGAGCGAGGGCTCTGTTTCTCTTGATCTGAACGTACTCTTTGTGACAAATCAAGGAAACTTGAAACGAAGGGGTCATTAGATCACATTAGATTAGATCTTGCCTGGGTGCCAGACTGTGGTGACAGCTGTATTAAAATCTATGGGAAATGCACAGTGAAACACACTCACTGTAAATCCAACATATCAATGTCGTATGGCCTCTGATGGAGAAATGTCTTCAGTGTAAGTAAGTTAATGACTTCATTCTTTCATTCCTGACCCTTCCTTCTTTAAGTTCCTTGCCAGAAATGTGGAAGTGCAATCTGAAGTTGATGCAGACGAACAAGCATCAGCTAGATGACCAGATTTTGTGTCATTTGGAAGGCTGGGCAGCTATGGGTGCAGGCAAAATGGAGAGAAATGTACCACTGTTCATTTGCAAATACTGACAACGCTGGTTGAAAATTTGCACAGATCCCGTTTAACTCCTCCTCCACACTCCAGTAGAAAAGAATGTTTATTTTTCTGATTTATTATTCATTAATCCATCTGTTTTGTGAGTAGCGTGTAGGGTCTACAAACTTCATCTTGTTAAACAAACCTGTTGTAAAAAAGGATAAAATAAATACATCTGGAATCATAAATAACCAAGCAATGGAGGCAATTAAGCGAATAATCTTTCCAGGAGAAGATCTTTGATGCAGAACAGCTAATCCAAAAACCCTGACAAACATCCATCTGTCAAACACATCGTGAAGTGTCTCCCTGAGGTGTGTGTATTCTGAACAGGCTGCTATCCTCATTATTAGTGGCATTAAAAGGCTTCATGTAAATGCAGCGACTGAATCCCCACCAGCTCTGACCTCTCCATGTAATGACTAAAGAGGAAAAAGTTTTAGAAAGGCACTTGACAGAGCAGGATGACTAAACATCCGCGTCATGATTTAAGAAAAAAGTATTTTTCAAAAGCCAGAAAATACCAGACGTGCTGAGCTGAGGATGAATACGTGGCATTAGCTTGGCGGAAACACACAACAAATACTGCATTGATTCGAGACAGATACATTAAACATTCAGCAAGCACATTTTGGCTGCTAAGATTACAAATTCAGACGAGGAAGAGATGAGTGGCCCCTAAAAATACAGCGTTTTTTTTTAAATTCATTCACTCCGTGGGTTTTCTGCCACAGCAGCAGGTCCATTAACTATCAAAAGAAATCAATGCTGCCGAGACAAACAGCACCGACACCGCTATTATTGAGAATTCAGGGATGGAGTGCCAGAGAGGAAAAGTTGAGGCGAAGGGAACATGGACAAACTCGAAAATGAGAAAAGAGAAGAGAGACTGCAGTCAATTACGAGTCCCATCTTGTAGTTTGTGTCTACATTGATTTGTTGGGGACTAGGATCTCTGGCTCTTCCCCGTTCACCTAATTGCACTCACTCTGACCCGCTAATTACTTCACTACGACCTGGTTGGTCTCACCCAAGTGCACTGCCTCACTGTCTGCATCTGTCTCTCTACACCAACGTGGGAGGAAGTGAGAAGAAAAGAAGAGGATGTGAAGGCCAAAGGAGACGAACAAGCTTGGATTAAGAATGCATGATGTACGTCAGAGGGGGAGAGAGAGAGAGGAGATGTAGAATGAAACAACAAGAGACAGACACGGTTAGGAGATAGAGATGTATATATATCGGAGATGGTTTACAGCGGCTGTGAGCTCCGGAGGCCAGCCAGCAGTGATAAAACACTGCTGTTACTGTACTGTATGCTACCTGAGAACAGTAGTGATGTGAATGATGTTTCTGTCTCTCACTGAGCTGCATACATAATTAAATGAATCGCCACTGATTAGATAATCACTCATAATTATGAAGATAATAATGACAGGGAAATTCATGCATCAGGAACACCGGGGAGCTCACGTACCTGATGGGATGAGTCCAAAGGCCCAGTTGGGGACGAGAATGCCGAAAGGGTTGTTTGTTTCTTTCTTGTCTGTCGCCGTCGAAGCTTTGTTCTCCTCTGACTTCGGGCTCATGCCTTTGAAAGGTGTCCACCGACTTCCAACCACGAAGGACTCAGACACCGCAGACCTGGATTCCATTTCTGTGGCGCCGACGCTGGAGCCTGATGTGAAGGTAGTCAAGTGAACGACACCTGTAGTTGTTTGAGATCCCTCAACCGGTGCTGGAGAGGCTGAGTGGTGACCCCCCAGGTCGGGTGTGCTTGTTGTTTTCTCCTCCTGCACCCATGAAATGGAAATTGACTGCTCCTCCGTGGTGGCTCTGTCTGAGGAGTTTTCCGTGGTAGTCGATGTTGTGGTAGGATCCGTCCTCTGCGTGTCTCTGGTTGTCAGAGGCTCCACTGTGGTCACCTCAGAGGTGGTCAGCACCTCCATTAGGGATTCAGGCGTGGAAGTGACTTCCTCCTTTCTGCTCGTGCCTTTGTTGTGCTTCCTAAAAAGAGTGGAGCCCGAATTTGAACTACCCTCTCCTCTTCGTGAAGAAGCAGACGAGAGGTTTTCAGTAGGTCTGCGGACGTAAAGGATCTCCCCCCTGGCCTCCTCTGCTGCGTCAGGCTCCTGGGAGCCCTGAGGTAGGGTGGTGGGCTGTTGGACTAGCTGCCACTGGGACAGAGTGGTGTGCTCCGCCACAGTCACAAGCTCAGCTTGACTTTGGCTGAGTGAGGACTGTGATTCATGACTACTGCGGTCCACGTTGCTGGCTTTCAATCCAAACCCACCAGGAAAGTTGCTCCCCTCACCGCTCCCCTCAACCTCCTTGTCCTCCCCTGATCCAGTTCTGGCAGGTGATGGGGTGTTAACATCTTCTCCGTCCTGGTCCCTCCCCTGGCCTGAATAGTTTTCCGGGTTTTCCTGTTGAAGGGAGGGTGGTAGGGTCATCACCTCGAGTGGCCCTGCTTTGGCTTCCATGGGCTCCCAGGTGGGACGTTTACCCACATAGGCCACATTTCCAGGGGGGCCTAGTTTGGAGCCACGCATGGATTTGATGGCCCATCGGAAGTGGCTGCTGGGGACAGGAGCAGAGGCCGAGCCTCCTCTAGGACCTTGAGGACCAGATACATTGACATGTTCGCTGGGTGGTGAGCTCTCCTTTGGACCTGGTGCAGTGAATTCTAAAGGGAATAAAGAGAGAGAATAGACTAATTAATACGATTCCATTATGAGGTTGGGAGGGTGGGGGTGGATTTAATTTTATGGGTGTGTAATTAGCAATTAAAACTCAAGCCTGGATTACATGAGCCCCATATAACTTACAGCACAGTTTCAAAATTACTATAAAAGCACAAGTCTGCTAGAATCAGAGGGGAGAGTGCTGGCTGGTGTGTGTTTATGTCATGTGTGGACTACGTCAATGACTTGTTTTTTGTTGCATGTGTTTTTTTGCAGACTGTGGATGCAAGCAGGTAAACGGTCCATGTAGAGATCTAACGAAAATGCAATCTTGGAACCACTGGTCATCGTCCGACAACCATTACATTTTTGGTGAGCTTTTTAAAACTGTAACTGCATTTATTTTCAGAGAAAAACGTGAAACAATCCAGTCGTTGTACGTCAGCTCTCAACTCTAACTCCATTCTTGCGTGACCCGCCCACAGAGGAGAAAGTCTCGGCAGGGATATCTGTCATATGTATCAGGAAATCTATGAGCTACATTGGAAGCCCAGAAACATTGGCGCTTTCTCCAAGAGGATAAATCATCCTCAAATGATTGGGCGATGGGTTCTGAGAATACCAAAACCAAACCAATTCCTAAATGTAAGGAGAAACTGAAATCTTCATAGGTCACCTGTTAGCATAGAAAAGACTAATTTTATAAACCCCTACTGTAGGTTTTCTCTTCAAAATGATATATTGATGACTTAATCACTAACAACCACAGTTACCAACAATAATTCTCAAAAACACAGCTTCAAACAGAACTGTGATCAAATTTAACTGACGGTTGCTAGGCACCATTAGCAAGCAACCCTTAAAATGTCACCATGCTCTGAATCGCAGATTGCCAAGTGCCAAACGGTGAATGGCAGTGAAACATAAATACATAAAAAAAAACTGTTCTAACTTAACAAAAAGTGTTTATGTGGGATCCAACTGGCCTTACAACTGGTCCAAACAATCAGATCATCTGATTCATACAATGTTACTTCAAATGAACCAGTGCTTGAAAAACGTCGCAATGATGTTTGTTTTTAGAATTAAATTATCAAAGACATAAATAGTAATGTGAAGGCCAGGTAAAACAAGCTGAGCAATAAAAGCTTTGTTTTTCCTAAAGCTGTTCTCTGTGACAGCTCTTCACAATTACCTCTGAAAAACATTTGCAATTTTTACCTGTGACCTTGCAATTTTTAAATCATTTTTATAATCATTCAATAAATAAACCAGAAACTGCATCGTGACATGCAGGGTATGTGATCATATTCATTTCTCTTTTTATTGTAAAGCAACATTATGTAGAAATTGTCATTTTGAGCGATTTGACAAGACAAGACACTGTATCATCAACATGATTTTGAAGCTGTTATTTTAAGGTAAAAAACTTACATGATGCTTTGAATAATAACTTTTTATACTTAAATACCCCAAACTTCAGGAAAAAGGCTTCTAGACATAGTCCACTTTACTTGCAATAAAGTTTATTGACAACAATGTTTCGGTGCTCAGACCTTCATCAGGACAACGGAGGAAGCTTTTTCCAGATTTTGTCGGCCTACGCACCTGTTGACTGTAAGGTGTGCAAAAGCTGCACTCTGTAAATACCTCAAACTTCACCACTAGCCTATATTGCATTAAGTATGTCTAATACACTCTAACATGTGATGCGTGAAGTCTGCTGAAAGTGTGAAATATAAAAAATGTAACTGAAAGTTTGACTCAATTTCCCTTCCATGATTTTTAAGCTGATTTTTTATCTCTAGACAAACCGTACTTTTTGGTAAAGTGTTATTTACGGTGAGCTGGATGTTATGGGCTTCTTTCCTCACCAGTGGAGCTGATCAGTGCAGCTACTAAAGAAGTTCGGAGACAAAGATGGGAGCCATCCCTTGTGGAATCCCATAAACACATGTGCTCATGCACGCACACACACACACACACAGAAACATGAACACACCGAAAGGATGGAAGGATGTATTCAAAGTAATTTCACACTTCTCTTCTCTGTCCCTGCTTTCTTATTCCTCGTGGATTCTTTTACCCCAAAAAGCCTCCTGCGCTTCACCCTTGCCCGTGGAAAAGAGAAGCCATGTGGAAAAACCCTGGAGCACTTGCAACGCGATAAGCAAATGACTTGCTCCACAACAAGCTCCATCTCGACCTGTTTATTTAGATGAAGTGGTCCACTGTACCTTATCGGCTTACGGGCTTTAAAGCAGACACCGTCTACACCATCAATAATTCACTCTGTCTGCATGTGTCAGCCAAGGCTGGTGTGTTACTGAGAGGTCCCAGCTAGTGTTGCTACCATCATCATCGATCAGCTCAGGTTGGTCCTTAGTTCGGTTAACATCTCTGAAAAGTACAGCAATGCAGCAGGGGGTGTGCAACACAACCCGGCACAACAAATTACCACGAGAGGGAGAACATACACAAATATGTCCATGCATAAAATATTAAAATACATATAAATTATTCAGGAGGTCCGCTGTTGCCTTATGCCCAAGTTAGGTTTATGAGCCTGAGGTTCATTTCCATAAGAGCCATGTAGACCAGCGTAATTGTCCTATTAATAATCCAAATAGCTAATTACATACTTTTACTACACACACTGATGAAAGTGAGAATAATTAAACGCATTAATCTGGTTTGATCATCTATGTAATGAGCCATGTAATAAATAAAATTAGACAATTAGACGTAGGTTTGGATGATGTCTTGGTGCTGTTGAGAGCGCGCTGAAAGTTCAGCTGTGACACCGTGGATCTAAAAGCCACAACTCAACAATGAAATGCCGCGAGACCCATTTATAACGGACCCCATTCGGATGGTAATTCTGTGCTTCCACCAAGAGTGGTTCTGCTGTGTTGACTCCACTTTACTAAAGTAAACGGGCTGACAGAATCCCTCGGGTCAGGCAGACGTGATATTAAATTGTGAGTGTGGAGGCTGACAATGAGAGGAAAACACAGAGAGAGACAGAGAGTTGGTACCAATAACGCCTCAGCCCATCTGCAGATACAGCATCTGATAATAGAGACTGAGGAGAAGTTATTGCACGGCCGCGTGGATCGAGCATCATGAGTGTCAGCGTGCGGACGCCAATGTCTTTCTGTCACATAAAATCCAGCCTGTGGAGCCGTCGAGGGCGGCGTGAAGCAGACATGCATTCCCCTTGACAGACAGTTGAGCTTCTGCAAACTCTACATGTCTCTACTAGAGGCACTAGAGCACTCCTTAAAGTAAAATAAATACTTAATTTGTTGAAGATATCTTGATTTGTGGGAGAAAAAAGTTATTGCTCTAACATCCGGAGACCTTTTTTCAAATCTTCAAAATAATATGATTCAACACTTTGGCGTCGATGTACTGTCTGCACCGCGCAGCTTTGCGCCCCCCCTCAATCAAAGAGGTATCATGGCACCATCAGTTACTTGTTAGTGTTAGATCCAAGGGATAGCCTGCAGTGTGCAATAACAGAGTTAATTCAGCTCACTGATGCTAGTTTAAGAAGAGACAGCAGTCGGGCAGCCTTCCATCACGGCAGTGTTAAAAGAGAGGAGCGACTGTTCTTCACCCCTCTTTCTCCGTCTTCCCTTTTTTCCCTCTTTTCTCACTCTACTCGCCCCCCGCCCCCCTCAGTCTTGTGTTGTTCATCCTCGCTGTACTGATCATTACCGCCTACCTTCAGAGAGCCGGGGCCTAATTGGAAGAGACATAGATGGAGGTGAGAGCGAACGGCGTCGCAGCCCAACCTCCGCGTTAATTGGATAACGGCGTGAATAATGCATGCCGACTAAAGCTTGGGTTTTCATTAATACCTTGGGGGTTGGCATCGGATTTCAGGTGGCACGGCCGTGAGTATTTATATTAATAAAGCTGGCAATTGCAAGGTGAGAAAAGCTCATCACCTTTATTGAATCATTCTTCTGGCTGTGTGTGGGAGAATCTTTTCTTCGTAACCTCCCCTTTAGCTGATGCCAAGGATGTGTTATTTGTTGGGGCCATTAAAAGAAGAAACTGCCTTCTTCCACTCAAGGCTGGGCTACACTTTCTTCTCTGCTCCTCTCTGGAATATGTCTCTACTTCTGGCCGACAATCAGTTACTGAGCTGAGATTTAGGCTCTACTGGAGGCACCTTTATATGGTTCTTATTGATCCAGCAATCTCTCAATTGCTCTAAACTTTTGTCCACCTCCATCAATGCGGTTATAAAGTACAGGAAGTGATTTTGGGCATCGTGCCAAGGTGCGATCAAGGAGACATGAGTTAAAAACAGTGACCCGTTGACCTTTTTCTATCATTCCTGAGGGTAGCTCACTCCACAGTGGATGTTACCTGTCCGACATGGCCTCCAGGCTCTTCGGCTCACACACACTAACTAACACAGACCTTCTTCTCCTCCTCCATTGAGCATTTCTCTCATCGCTTCTGAACACAGACTTCTTAAACTTCTCTGGTCAAGTCGCTTTGTTTTTCCAATCTAATATTTAATTTATTCTCTCCAAATAACAGCAGTCGGTTTCTCAGTCTGACACTCATTTGACTCCTAAAAGTAAGCTCTCTAATTGGTGATGCAGCTCTGCTTTGTTCTAAACAAACAATACATATGCGAGCACCTTTCATGCCATCAAAGTAAGATTAAAATTCCAGCTTAGCTCGCACTCTGTCTGATAGTCTGTACTGTACCCACAAAACAGTTAATAAATAAAAGCAGAGCAGTCTCCAGCATTTTGCATTACTGCATGTGGTGTGCCCCTTTTGTTTGCTTGCAATTACTGTTTAATTAATTCTACAGCAATACTTCAAATTGCCCTGCAGATGAATCCATTATAGCGTACTCGAGGGTAAAGAGGAGAGAGCGTAATAGAGTGAAAAAACATGACATAAACAGCTCCTTCTGTATATTCACCGGCAACTTCTTAGTTTAGAGTTTGAATCCACCGTCGTTTGTATATTAATTTCACACACTCTTGGTTTTAAAGGTTAAAGTTGCGCACTAAATACAATCATACCGTTAATGGTGGACGGAGGGCTGGAGGCTCGTTCTCCTGGTTGCGTCGTGGTGTCACTCGGCCCTGCGATTTGGACTGCAGGCACTAATCGAATCAGCGGCATCACCTCTTTCTCCTGCTCTGACAGACCCTCCTCTGGACTCTGTAGTCCACTGGAAGGATCCCTGAAGGAGAAACCACCACTCCTGTGCTCCGGGATGGCGTTGTCCATGCTGCCCTTGTTTTCAATGGGTTTTGGTACACTCAGGTTTCTGCTGGATGCTTCTCCCTGAGTCTGGTTGTCTCCTGCTTTTCCCTCGAGCACTGACTTTTCACCTCCAGTCCAGTATTTAAAGGGCCTCATCAGAGTGTGAACAAACTCGGCCAAAACGCTGTTGCTAGTGTGAGGCTCGGGGGTGGAAGAAGCTGTGTAGGATAAGGTCGGCGTGTTGGACGATCCAAGAGTCCCATCATCTTCTTCTTCATGAGCAGAGCCTCCATGACTCTTCTGGCTCTTGACGTCAGAGAGGCCCAAGGTGTTGCTACTCTCACCATCAGACTCCCCCTGGCTAGTTCTGCTTCCATCTTGTTTTCCATGCCAGCCCTCCTCTGGCCTTAAGTGGATGACCACATGCTCTTCAGAGATCTCAGAGGAGTTGTTGATTCCCGCAAGTGAATTGACTCCTTCGTGTTCCAAGTCAACCAAGCCAGTCCAGGTCGATGTTTCGGGAAAATGGGCACTGTGCTGGGCTTCGGTGGCTGAAGCGGTGGCCTCGACTGATGGGTTGGCAGTCTGGTGCAAAGCCTGCGCCTCTGCAGCCTGGACCCCCGTCGGCTGGTGGGCTGCAACACACAAACAGCCACATTTAAGAAAAAAAAGCAACAGTACTGTTTTGTCACTTGGACACAGCACTGAGCCTCACTTTACCTCTTACTGCAGTAACCTGCTGCTGCTTTTCAAACAAGATCTAATTTATGCCGCTCGGATTGAAAGATTCTTCCCCCACAAAATCCAATCTTTGCAGACATGAAGTTATTGTGTTCACACCATATTAACGAGGTTGTATCGGCAACATTATTTACACAAACCAAATTAATGCTATCAAACAAAACATATTAACATTTTTATCTAATTTCAGAAATCCGAGAGACATCATTTGTTTTAAACATTAATGTAAACGCGCACACAAGTGTTGGTGCAATGAAGAGGCTTCATCTATCTGCTGTGTGTTTTGACAAATGCGGCCGCTGCTCCGCGCTCATGCTGTTCTTGTTTACTTAAAATGATTGGGTTATGCAGATGTTTCGCTTCAATGAAAATTTCATAAGCTGACACTGTGAGAGATGAAAACGTCTTGATTCCTTTTTTTCATATCTGTTGAAATATAATTGTCATATACCAGCCTGGTGTCTGCTAGCATCGGTGGAAGCCGGAAAAAAAATAAAAAAATAAGCTCCAGTTGCAAAATGGTGGGGTTTGGTAACATTGCGAATATCAGTGAGCAGAACATGCTGTAAAGTCAGTCCAAAGTGAAGATGAAACTAACTTATTCCGCTCGCAGTTGGCACATGATGAAAGACAAGGTCAGGCACAGAGTCCCTGCAAACCCCAGTTGGTCTCATTCATGTTCTGGCTCTTTCTATTTCTCTCTCTCTATCAATCTTCTCTCTCTTTGTAGCTCTCTCGCTCTCTCAACATACAAATCCTCATATCCACCAGGGTGGGGGACACAAATGTCACACAATGTCTTTGCAACTACTTCATGTGTGACAAACATCTCCTGCTAATTAATAGCCAGAATGGAAAGCAGGTCCCTGGACCCCCCCTCTCGTTGCCATGGCAAATTTTTCACAATGATGGAGTCACAATGATATCCGTACCTCCGTAGCAATAGGCATCGAACAGGGCTGTGGTGTCGGGGAAGCCAGTGCGGTTGGGGTTGTTGTAGACTGTCCGCACC